>PJEM01006535.1:0-109695 GCA_004023845.1 Helogale parvula | reverse complement strand
AGGGGAGGTGGTTAGAGAGAGAAGAAGAGGAGATGGAGGCAGAGGGAGGAGAAGGGGAGGGGACTGGGAGGTAATGGGGGGAAGGGGAGGAGAAGTGGGGGGAAAGGGCTGGAAGGGGAGGGGGAGAAGGGGTAAGAGAAAGTAGGGGAGAGGAAGGAGGAGGGAAGGAGGGAGGGGCTAGGAAGAATCCTCCAGACACTTATAAGGGTACTAATCCTAATCATAGAGGCTCCAGTGACCTCATCTAATCCTAATCATCTCCCTAAAACCCTGCCTTCTAAAAGGATCACCTTGGAGGTCAGGTTTCAACATGTAAATTCAGGGGGACACAAAAATTCAGTCCATAGCAGAAGCCTTTTTCTGAACTGTGTAAGGATGATGATAGTACTTTGAAAGTACACAGTTATTATATTGTGTCGGGAATGGTCATACAGTCCGGGTTACTAAGGTATAATTTATGTGCAGTAAGGCCACGGCTCTATGTGTTCAATTCCATGCATTTTGACCACAGTGTAGACTGCTCCCAGCACAATCAACCGGCGGGGGCAGTTTTAAACTCACTCAACACAGCGATGATGAGGCAGGAACCTTTATTAGCCCCCTCTTACAGTCAGGAAACCACTGCAGGGAGAGCTCAGGTGCTCAGGTGATAGAGCAGGGCTAAGGCCCTGGAGAGCTTGATTTCAGAGGCTGGGTTTTGGTGAATGGGCTTGAAAAGTTGAAAAAATTTAAGAAGTTAAATTTGTTTTCTAAACTTTTTAGACTTGGGTTTGTGTTTTTCTCACATAAAACAATATGCTGATAATGGCCAAAGAAACAGTTTTATTATGAAGACAAATAGATAGATAGAAAATAGAGACAGGTACTCATGAAGATCTGTAGGTGTGTGCACTGATATTCTGCTCGTTAGTTATTCTGTCTGCAATATGTACTTAAATGGACTAAGCAACCCTTCCTTAATACAGTTCAATGTGAAATTTGGAAAGAAATGAAGGTTTCTGAGGATCTGTTTCTATAATTAAATGTACCAAACTTTGGTATGGCCTTCTTAAATGTAAATGCCAACAATCACGTGATGTTAGCACTGTCCAATTCCATCAGAAATTCTGGCAATAATATGACAGACAGGGAGGCAGATATGCCCTTGTCTCTAATACTCAGTTGCTTAAAACACACACACACACACACACACACACACACACGTACACACACACACGAAAAGTTCAGATCCCAAGTTCAAGGTTGGGTTCCAAGAGATTAGCAGCAGTGTGGGGTCAGTAGCGTTGGATTAGAAACCAAGAGAGGGAAATGTCAATATCTCACATGGATGCTCTTAGCAGCTTAAGCAGTGTGTGGGGTGGGGGCTGGACCAGACCCTTCCTGCATGCCCCACCCCAGAGCCGTAGGATACCATAGTCCAGGCAGGTGCTGAAGACCTGGGTCTGTCAGCTGAAGCCCCGTGAGGTCCTGTCCTACACATGAGTGCATGCCTATTCTCCATCCAGTGAGAGAGAAAGATGAGCTTTCCAGCCACTGTAAATGTAGTGGGGATTTGCGCGTGTTCTCGTACGGAACACAGGTCTGTCGCCAAGTGAGTGACTTTGTTGGGTGTGTTCTGTAATTTGGAGGTGATTTATGGATTGCAGGGATTATCTATAATCCTAAGGATATTTACTATATGTACATATATTTACATTTTATAAAAGTATAATGTATTGTATATATATGTATTTATGTTTGTGTATTTTAATATGTATGTGTGTATGTGTGCTGTTTATTCTCTAATTGTATTTTCTCCTGTTGAGTTGAACATTTATGCTATAAGAATTAATGAGTTAAGAGTGTGTCTTTATTAAACAAGCGTATGTACAAATAATAGATTATCATTTACAGAATGCCTCATAATGGCAGACATGTATACAATTTTTGTGAGGTAGGCCTTACTGCTGTCCCAATTTTACTAAAAGTAATCGGAGTCCAAAGGGGTTGATTTCCAGAGGGTCCCAGCTGTAAATTATTGGGTTTGAATCCAAACAATCTGCTGCTTAATATTGTGACATTGAAGTTACATACACTCACTTACACCCCCTACACCCCACGCCCTCACACACCACACATACCACATACTCACACACACACAGTGCAAGCCCCAAACCGAGGCTGTTCTTATCTACAGGGGCGATATCTTAAAAAGAAGAATTCATTCTCATCATTACTTTCTAACCTTTTGTTGAATGTATTGCATTAGGCTGTGGCAGAAACACAGAAGCTAGCTTTGATATGTGTCCTCTAACAATTATTAGATTTTTTATTTACAAATATTTAGCTCAACATGGCATTCTTAGTTTCTAGTCATTGGTGCTTGGGAGGCATTGAAAATTAATCAGAAGGTGTGAAAAATGTAACTTCATTTTCTTCCTGTCATCCAAAGGCTTTGCTCAGACTGCAGCTATTTTTAAGACACAAAGGGCACACATATCTTATTTGTTCCTTTTACCAGCCATGTGTCTTAATAACAAGTACCTATGGCTTAGCTTTCTAAAGAGTCTGAAATAATAGCTTGTGTATGTTTTATCTTATGACTCAAAAGATTAACTGATCCATTAGTCTCAGGACGATTTCACTTGATGAAGTATTTTTTTCTTTTCGTTGACAAGTCACACTTTTCATTTATATTAATATCAGTGTTTTTCTTTCACTTACAAACTTGGTTATTTTCACTGCACCCTGAATTCCTCTAGGAATTCATGGCTCTAGGGAAGAGCTAGTCTGCTGGTGGGGGGGGGTAGGTGGAACACAACTCCCTCCCTCGCCCTTTTCTCCCTCCTGCTCTCCTCCCCTCCCCCACTCCTGGCTGCCTCCCTCCCCCCTCACCAGCTCCTGGTCCATTCCCTGCTTTATCTTCATGAGTGTCATCACCTGGTTCCAAGACACCACCTCCCCCTTTCATAGCTACTGTTGCTTGAATTAGTTTTCTATTCCAGGCCAGTGGTGAGAACTCTGCACACACTAGATTGTTTAGTCTCCAGAATAATTCTGAGGGGTAAGCCTGGGCATCACATTTTCACAGAGGAGCGGTCCCTGATTCAGGAGTCACAGGATTCTGTACTTTGTTTCTGATGTTTCACAGCCAACATGGGAATAAATATATGTGAGAGGTGGTAAGGAAATATATTAATGTATTGGAGAGCTTGAAATTCATGAAGTGAATTTTAATCACATGTATGCACATCTAACTTATGCCAATTGTAGTCTGCCTTCAAGAACATAGCTCTTCTTTAATATAAATTATGTGCATTTGAACATTGCTAAAAAGGAGATTGTCTAATGAGCAAATAATTACATTCCTGGAAATCATTGTGGATATAACTAAGGTTTTTGGAATTAACTTTTCGGCTCCATTAGTTACCACTCAAAACAATTTAGTTATGGAAAACTCATTGCGCAAGAAATTATGGGTTTCATTCTACCTAAGAAAAAAAAACAACTTTCAGAATATGTTTCATTATTGTATTTTATTTTATATACATGTAATAATTCCCATATATCTGTCTTAATTCAGTCATCTTATTTTTGCTTTGTCTTAATCACATTGCTAAATACTTTTTATTTTGGCATATCTTAGCTTGGAACTTCAGGTTTATATTTCTTATCCTCTTCTGTCTTTTTTAACATATATTTATGGATTCAGAAAATTTAATCAAAACATAATTTCTTTATGACAGAATGTGGGATTGAATTTTAAGTGTG
Organism: Helogale parvula; assembly: GCA_004023845.1. Classification (NCBI taxonomy): domain Eukaryota; kingdom Metazoa; phylum Chordata; class Mammalia; order Carnivora; family Herpestidae; genus Helogale; species Helogale parvula. Next base: position 105,945 of record PJEM01006535.1, on the reverse strand, counting down.
GAGAGATTTGGATAATGAGGCATCTGTGGTGTAAAACCTTGAATAGTTGTATTTTTAGAAAAAAACTATACCTGAATATATATATTTTTGAAATGGTTGCATGCAGGGATCATTAATTATATTTAAACCTAAGCGAATCTTAGAGATCATTTTACTTCTATCCTCTTGTTTTATAGCTACAGAATGACCTTTTGAATTTAAATGAACTTCCCAATTACGCTAATGCCTGCTCCTTTTCTCCTAGAAGTTGATATTGAAAACCTACTTTCCAATTCAGACTAAAGAAACAATAAACAAATCCTTTAATTTCCCGTTTTTACAGGATTTAGTGCCAAGCTAATACAGGAGGCAAGAGGAAGGACTTGAGCTTGGTGCCTGGCCTCCTGACTTGGGTGGGTACTCACCAAGATGAAGCTGCTCGAGGGGTGTTGACGGAACTCTTGAGCTAGGGTTGGGGTACAGTGGACTGGAGCAGGAGGTCTCCAGGAGCTGGGTGTTTATGTAGGCCTTGGAAGTCAGGAGACAGGTTTAACGGTGGCTTTCTCCAACAGGACACATCCCCTTTGCTGTTTGGGGAGAGGTGAGTCCACTGGACTGAGGGGGGCATTATGCTGAGAGATTGCCAGGAGGGCGCTCAAGGTGCACCATGCCAGCCCTGGGGGCACAATGTGGGACATTAGAGAGGGGGGTTTGAAGACAAGGCAAGGGGAGAAGTAGTCTTGATAAAGACAAGCAAGACATGTAATGGGAGTGATTTTCAGGATTCATAATTTAGGCAAGGGGTGGTAGGTATAATGGGGCTAAATATTCCAAAAGTGGAATTCTTGAGAGATGAAAAAAAGAGCACATGTTGGCCCTGGGAGGGGTTCTTGCGACAGCGGAGGGAGGCCAGGCTTGAATGACGTTAGGTGACTCTGCGCTTTGAAGTCACGCCTGTCAAGAAGATCTGTCATCTTCCCTGCATCCCTGCTGTTCCTGTCTTAGTTCCTGCCTTTCTTTCCCTTTTCTGGATTATTCACTAGTCTCCAAATTTCTTTCCTTCCGTTCCCATCCTTCTGTTTCAGTTCGTGTGTTACCCTGAGGCCGGAGAGATTGTGCCAATGTACAGACGTTTCAGGCTCACCCCATCGCCATCAGAGCGCTTTCCCCTCTTTAGTTGGAGTCATCTATTGCAGACTTTCCATTACATATTTCAGATGCCATCTACTGTTAGCCTCAGGTTCTTTCACCCTCTAGAAACACTTTTCACTTAGTAGCCTCACTGACTCACTGTAAGCACGCCCCTCATCATAGCCTTTCTCCCTCAAGCCACGCCCCCAACCACAACCACGCCCCTCACCACAGACGTGCCGCTCAAACCACACCCTCAACCAAGGCCTCGCATCTTATCACAGCCACGCCCTAAGGACAGCCTCGCCTTCTCCTCAGCCAAACTTTCTCCTCACAGTCCGGTGTCTTCGATTACGGTTACACCCCCGGCCACAGCCACGCCCCACACGATGACCACGCCCCTCACCATAGCCACGCCCCAGACTATGACCACGCCCCTCACAAGAGCCTAAAGCCCGTGTTGGAGCTGCTTTAAGTACCATGATGCCCCTTCTTGCCTCCTCCTCTTTATTCATGCTAATTTCCTCCCGGGCAATTTGCTCAACCTCCACAAATCTATGCATCCACCTCTAGTGTCACCTCTTCTTGGTGACATATCTAAGTTTTCTGAAGCTTTCAGGCTTCTCTATTTATATATCACCCTGAAGATGTGATAGCATGTAAACTGCATTTAATACATGTTCTAATTTCTCCTTTTCATTCACACTAGAGATCCTCCGTAGTAGGAACTGTGCATTTGATTTCACCCTCTCCACTTCTCATGGAGCTTCGTAACCAAGTGGATACCCAATAAATGTTTGCTAACTCCGAGAACGACCTGATCATAGGAAACAGAGACCCCCTCAAATTCAGTCTTTTTTCACAACCACAGAGCTTCTCAGTACAAAATTGAGCTATAGGGGTTTTTGCTTAATGTTCTGCTTTAATTGCCCTGGGCTCATTATGATGAATTCCCCTGGGGAGGAAGGAGACGTGCTTTTAAACATTGCCATTACTTCCTCATTCTCTAGAACATGAGGGCTTAAGGAGACATGTCGGAATCCATCTGATGACTTTGTTTTTTGTTTTTTAACAGTCTGATGAAATGAGTGATGTGCTTTTTTTTCCTTTCAATGTTTGACCAATTTTCTAATTCATTTCCCCCTAAATTTCTCTTCACATGTTATTTTCCATTCAAATCCTATGTGTGATACAAACTATTAATATCCTCTCCCTCTAAACCTACAGAGCACATATCGCTTCACTGATCATCTGGAAGGAGATGTTGCTTGAAAACAGAGCTAAATTATTTCTCACGTGAAAGGTATAGCATAATGAGGTATTTCACCTTTGGCAGGGCTTGTGCCCATTTCACTATATTTTGTTGAAAAAATCAAAGTCTGAGTCACAAAGATTGTGCACGTATAATGCATCTCTGTGCTTTGAAAACACTTCTTTTAAGAAAATACAAGCATTCTTCAGGCAGATCAGATTGGCCATGGGCATGCTGGACCTGGTATCTTCCTAATACCTGCAGTGGATTGCAGTGCAACTCTGGGAAATCTCTATTTATTCAGCCACGCACTCAAGCAGTTTTACCTGCTGTACACACTGGGACTACCAATTGTTCCTTACATTTATAATAAATCTATTTACTTGGCAGTCACATTTCATATACTTTGTGACTAATTACCTACCATTGAGTATACAGAATTTGAGATGACATAAATTCTGACTTCAAGTAATTATAATTGGCATAAATAGTGTTACAACTAGAGTGGGATCATCTGTGTAACTAGATTCATGATGCCTCTTGTTTGCCAAGCTTCCTGGTAAAACCTGGGTTTGCAAAGATGTTTAAATATATTCTCCCTTGAGGGTTCGCTATCTAGTTGATCCTTATGAGTGGCTGCATATCCTGCCAAATCAAGTCATGGAAACGCTGCTTATTCTTGTCTGTTTGCATCCATGCCCAGATCCATTCTCTGCCCCTTACTATCCTGCTCTGTGCCTCTATAGGCTGACGGCTACATTATCTCCTTGACAGTTCCTCCAGAACATTCTCCCTATGTCTCCAGCCCTCGGGGTGACATGGTATCTCTGTTGCCAATGCATCACGGGCCTTTTCTCATTCTCCTTATCTTAACTTCCTTCAGTTAAACCCGTTGAGTGTGCCTTTTTTTTTTTTTTTTTTTTTTTTTTTATGCTGGGGCCCTCTAGCAAACTGGAGGCTAGGGCTAAAGAGCCGTCAGAAAATCTAGTGTAACTTCTATGAAGTTTCCTGGGTGTATCATAACCAATCACTCCAAATTTAGCGGCTTAAAACCACAAATATTTATTCTTTCACAGTTCTGGAAGTCAGAAGTCCACAATCAAGGTGGTGACAGGCCACACTCCCTCTGAAAGATCTAAGGGAGAAGGCCCCCTTGCTTCTTCCGGTTTCTGGTGGCTCCTTAGCTCATGGCAGCATTCTTCCAGTCTTTGCCTCTGTCTTCACATGGCATTTCTATCCAGTGTGTCTGTGTGGGTACATCTTCTTCCCCTTTCTCAAAGAAGGACATTAGTCCTTGGATTTAGAACCTGCCCTAAATCTAGGATGATTTCATTTTGAGATCTTTAACTGATTACATTTGTAAAGACCCTATTTCCAAGTAACGTTACATTCTGAGGTTCTGAGTGGACATGAATTTTGGGAACAATATTCAATCCAGTATATATCCACTCATAAGAAACATCCTCTAATCTCTATCTTCACAGAAGGTCATCAGGATATTTTTAATAGAAAGAGAACAGAGTCATATAAGGTTGACAAACAATTTATCATCAACCCAGTTTTTAGAAGCTGTAATTAGATGTCGAAGGGCAAAGATCGTTACTTAAAGCACTGATGGTGTACATTTATATTCAGAACGTACATTTATCTAAATATGATGGAGAGCACAAATCATTATTCTGAAGAGAAAGAAAGATGATTATTCCTCAGGCCGGTGTGGTGGCTCAGCTCCCTGAAGCTGTCAGGAGTCAGGACAGGCTCTTTCTCTCTCGCTGTTCCATCCTGGGGTGTTGCTTTTATCCACGGGACTCAGGACAGCTCATCACATGCCTCCATTCCAGTTTTCATGGAGGAAAAAGGGTAATGACAAGACTACACTTCCCAGCATTCTTACACATCACTTTGCTCATTACATCCAATCATTCAGAAGTGCATCAGGTGGCCCTATACATAGAGCTGCGAAGAGAGTTAGAATATAGAGGGTTTATTTTGAAGTCCTGTGTTCAGCTAAACATCAGGACTCCCTCCCTAAGAGAGAGAAATAAAGAACAGGTTTTTCAGGGTAATTAGCATGCGAAATCACCCTCTGCAGAACCTTAGCCACCATGCTTAAGCATATCTATCTTAACACACTTGCATGTCTGCACAATTTGCTGTAAAACTTTTGATTAATTCCTATGAGACATTTTTTAACATATAGTTTCTGTGCTTCCATAACTTCATCCAAAAAAGATTCATCATTTATTGTATGACTATCATGTGCCAAACATTCTTGTAGTCAACATACATTTATCGGGCACCTACTGCTCATCAGGTACTAAAAATTTAGAGGGAGGGGGCAAACCACAAGAGAATCTTAAATACAGAGAACAAACTGAGGGTGGATGGGGGGTAGGGGAGAAGGAAAATGGGTGATGGGCATTGAGGAGGGCACTTGTTGGGATGAGCACTGAGTGTTGTATGGAAGCCAATTTGACAATAAATTATATTTAAAAAAAAAAGAAAATTTAGTGATGATAAAGATAGATGGAGTCCTTGTCCTTCTGAAGAAAAATGATCTCTAGTGGGGTGGAGAAGTAATCACTTAAAGACATAAATAAGCAAATTCAATAAAATCGTATGGTGATAAATATTTTTGAGAAAATAGAGTGTTATATAGACAGTGTTTTGTGATGAGTTTATTTTAAAGAAGACAGGTATGCTACCTTGAAGTTTTTCAGCAACTCTGAAATAAAGATGGTATTTTTTCCTATTTACATTTCTGAAGTAACAATGGATTAACATCCTCTCATTTTCTACATGAGCAAATTGCCCAAGGTCATACACCTGGTAAATTCACTGTCTGAATTTAGAGGCTGATTCTGGACCCAGTTCTCTCCCTTGCCACTAGCCTACATTTCCTCAACTGACTCTCTAGAGTATTTCCACTTCAACTTGTGAAATACATAGTTCTGCAATAGCATTTTAAGATGAAGTAATAAACTAATGATTTTATCCAGCTCTGTAATTTTCACATTTCATTAAGCTATACTTCAGTGTTGGTTTCCAAAGTGTAGACATGAGGGGCGCCTGGGTGGCTCAGTTGGTTAAGCATCCGACTTCGACTCAGGTCATGATCTCATGGTTCGTGGGTTCAAGCCCCACGTCGGGCTCTGTGCTGACAGCTAGCTGAGAGCCTGGAGCCTGCTTCAAATTCTGTATCTCCCTCTCTCTCTTACCCTACCCTGCTTGCACTGTCTTTCTCTGTCTCTAAAAAAATAAAAGTGTAGACATGAGCAGTGACAGACTTACTGGATTATAAGTCTCGGGACAGTGCCATTTGGGGATCAGTTAGAAGATAATGGGTGCTGCACTTACAGAATAAAAGATGCCAGGGAGGGCGGGGGCAAGTACATGACAGTAGTCTCCAAATATGAAGGGAGGTCACATGAAAGAGGTGAGATTGTTTTTATGACACCACTGCACCAGAATCTCAATCAAGGGGTAGAGGTTAAAACCTTATAGTACTTACTATATGGCAGGGACTCTATGTACATTAACTAAATTAATTCTCATGACACTAGTACAAACAGATATTATTACTATCCAGAGCTTACCAAGGAGGTGACTAAGCCTAGGTAGGTTATGTTTTCTGCCCAAGATTAAAAGGGAGAGCTGAAGTTCCCTCTTGTCATCTGGTATTATCATCCATCCCTAAAACACAGTGTTATCCTGCTCTGGGTTGAAAGATTAGCTCCTTAGACAAATGTGGCTCTGATTAATTCAATGTGGGGTGGGTTGTGATAAAAAAAAATTCTCTCTATCCTAAGATGGGAGTATGGAAGGTGGTGAAGAGGCTGGTTAATCTCTTTCTTATTCTCCTTGGACAGATTGCATATCCACTCAGACTGAAGCCATAGTCAACTAAAGAGTAAAATCCAAAAATATCAGTGTGTTGGCTACATCTTACATCACTTAGTAAAGTATTATTAATGAGAGACAAAATCCAATCCAAGATGCCCAGTAAACTGTTACTAAATTAAGGGAATTTTGCCTATTCTCCTGAACATGAGGGTCCTTGGGCAATTTGGTTATGTATAGTCATGCACCTTATTTTTCTGCAGAATATGGATTTTCTAGAGCCCTTCATTCTTAAAACAAATTTTGCTTTAAAATTCAATAATATAAGAGTCTAAAACATGGAACAACTGTTATTAGCAGTAACTAGATGAATCTTGAGGCCATTGCCCCCACACCACAGCTGTCACCAGACTCCTCTTGCTAGGAAACCTGACCATATCTAACATTGTTTCTTGAATTCATTTCCTAAGACCAAGGTTTTCAAGTGGAAAGAGAGAAGAAAGGAAGAATTTGCTAGGAAACCAGCCCCGGAGCTGACTATGCTCCAAGAATGTTTTAATAAGACTTCTCTCATTACTGTTAATACTTAGAGTCCTCACAGATGCTATCAACCAGCAGCCAAACTAAGGAGCTGTTTCACAAAATCTTCGAGGCTCTGGAACAATGTCCCCTAATTTCTTAGACTCTACTGCAAGCCCTATTGCCAAGTAGTGTCTCCCAAAAGAAACAGGCGAAGAAGGTGTGATTATACTGACGTTTCTAGGGGTCACTCTGAATGTAATTGAACATATAAAATGTTTCTCAAGTTCACCACCTAGAGTAGTTGGATTGGATAACCAAGACATCAAAGAAGTTAGTCAATAAATAGATGTATGGGAGATTAGCTTGTTTTGTCTAGCACAGAACCCAATATGCTATGATGTGGAAAACAATATATGGTGCTTCCTTACCCCTGTTCTTCATATTGGAAATTTTATTATATTTACACTATTTTCCTTCTACCATTATTTACCATGTGTGTTTGAAGTGCTTAAGGCTATCATTTTTTCTGTACAGTATAAGAGCATATGGAATTTCACCTCAGTGGAAATACACCTAGAGGGTTTGAATTTATATCCCTCCAGACAAACTAATTGAATATGCTTTTGGATTACCTCTCTCTTTTTTTTTTTAAATGTAGTTTATTGTCAAATTAGTTTCCATTTAACACCCAGTGCTTTTCCCCACGGGTGCCTTCCTCCATGACCATCACCCCCTTCACGTTCCCCCCCACCCCCTTCAGCCCTCAGTTTGTTTTCAGTATTCAAGAGTCTTTCATGATTTGCCTCCCTCCCTCTCCCTAACTCTTTTCACCCCCTTCCCTTCCCCATTGTCCTCTGTTAGGTTTCTCCTGTTAGACTTATGAGTGAAAACATATGGTATCTGTCCTTCTCCGCCTGACTTATTTCGCTTAGCATGACACCCTCAAGGTCCATCCACTTTGCTATGAATGGCCAGATTTCATTCTTTCTCATTGCCATGTAGTACTCCATTGTGTATATATACCACATCTTCTTGATCCATTCATCAGTTTCCATGATTTGGCTATTGTTGACAGTGCTGCTATGAACATTGGGGTACATGTGCTCCTATGCATCAGCACTTCTGTATCCCTTGGATAAATCCCTAGCAGTGCTATTGCTGGGTCATAAAGGAGTTCCATTGATAGTTTTTGAGGAAACTCCACACTGTTTTCCAGAGTGGCTGTACCAGTTTACATTCCCACCAACAGTGTAGAAGGGTGCCCATTTCTCCACATCCTCGCCAGCATCTATAATCTTTTGATGTGTTCATTTTAGCCACTCTGACTGATGTGATTTGTATTTCCCTGATGATGAGTGATGCTGAGCATCATGCTGATGCTCAGGATTGCCTCTCTTTGAAGCTATACATGTGTTTGCATAATAATTATATGGAAGCAATATTGGACAAAGTGTGTGTGTGTGTGTGTGTGTGTGTGTGTGTGTGAGAGAGAGAGAGAGAGAGAGAGAGAGAGAGAAAGAGAGATTGAGAATGTAGGGGGAAATGGGGTTTTCTGATAATTGGTTGTCCAACAGCCAGAGTTTTGGGGAACTTTTCTACCCTTCATTTATATGGTCACAGAGGTATATTACTATAATAGCAAGATCTCCTTTCTATATTGGATTCGGTCTATGAGCCAGATTCGATCTATTCTAGGCCAGTTAGAAATACCTCCCTAGATATCTAGAACCATTTCTCCAGGAACTTGCACTTGCAATATGTAAATTCAAGAGGGCTAGGGAGCTATCTTTCCCATCATGGAAGCTGGATAAATGAGGGAAGCCATTGTAAGTGGGTAAAGGGACAGAGTGGAGCGGAGAAGAGGAACTGAGAATCTTTGTTTCTCATTCTTCCTGAGTCCCGACAGTTTTCTTGTCTCAGGGTTCAGTGAAATACTTCTATCTTCTTATAATGGCCTCCTTTGTTTTTAGTGTGCATTAGCTTCAGCTATATTCTGTTGCAAGTAACTAAAGCAATCTTAATTGGAAATGTCAACCTACAGATTTCTTAAGATGTTAGCTCTTTGTTGGTAATGACTGTCTGTCTCATAAACCTATTAGGAAAGAGAATCCCCATGGATTTCTTTTAATGAAAATTTTTGTAATTCCCCTCTTAGAAGATTTTGTTTGAGGGATGGATGTGCCGGTGAGTTGGGAATGGATCTTTTTGCTATGTTTTAAGTCTCTCTAGTGTTTGGTCATAGATTTCTGTTTTTGAAATTCATTTGTTTTGGGGCATGGAGATTCGAATAACTTTTCCTTCTGTGCAAGAACATATCCCTGGTCCTGTTCCCTTCTTTTCTCTTTTCCTTCTAAATAAGGGAAGCAGTGCTCATTTTCACTGTTTCAACTACTAACAACATTCTGATGCCCACTTCAACTCAGCCTGTATTTTGAGTACTATATTTTCAGTTCTACTACCCACATTGGAAATGTTCTGTAGCTTAATTTCTCTTTTCCACACATTCAAGCCTCCACACCAAGACAGTTCCTCTACATTTGCTGCTTTTTTGAGTCAAAATCCATACTATCCTCCTAGTTTCACCAACACAAAGACTGGGAGTTCCGTTTGTGGTTCTGTCTTATCTGCTCCCCATGGCTCACTGTTAAGTTCCATGGTTTTCTGTCGCTTGTTCTTGTACTTGCTCTGTCAGGACATTCTAGAGCTTACCCTGTTGTTCTCTCTTTTTAGGTAACTGAGGCAAGGTCAGGTACATATTTTTGCATATCTTTTGGGGCTCACCATTAGAATGTAACACAGAGATGTGAACATAATCAGCATTCAATATGCATACTTATGAGATATTTCACTTAGAAATCAGTCTAATAAAATATCCCTGACAGAAAACTACCAAAGGAAAAGGATTTTTAAAAAACTTAAAAAAATCTTTTTAGTGTATTTATGTTTGAGAGAGAGAGAGAGAGAGAGAGAGAGAGGAGAGAGAGATAGAGAGAGAGGGAGAGAGAGAGGCAGAGTACACATGGTGGAGAGACAGAAAGAGAGGGAGACAGAATTTGAAGCAGGCTTCAAGCTCTGAACTCTCAGCATGGAGCTAGAACTCACTAACCGTTGAGATCATGACCTGAGTTGAAGTCAGATGCTTAACCAACTGAGCCACCCAGGTGCCCTGGACAAGGATTTTTAAATGCAGCCAGACTCTCTTAGTGGTAAATAAAAAGATATAACGTAAATACAAATAAAAACGTGATTCCATGTTTTAATTTAAAATGATAAAAGGAAATTCAAGCAAAGTCAAATATTAAAATAGTTGTAATATCAAAAGTGAACCTGCAGACACATTTCCAAAGAGTGTGCAAAATAAGTCAGTTATTTAAATGTATTTGATTCAGCAAAAGAGATACAATTTTTCATCTTTAGAAATACCAGTGAGCACTTCCGGAACAATACCTAGACTCAGAAGACAGGTCCATTTTAAACATCACCCTCTAGCATACTTTTTCAGTTACTGATGGGGAGATGCTTCAGAACTAGCTCAGTCCTTCTGGTGTCATGCTGAGATTAAGGATTCTACTTCCAACGTCAAGTTTTTCAAGCCACAGCAGGTTGGAATCACTTACTAATGTGCTTGTTAAATATAGAGAGTCCTGAGCCCCTCTCTGGAATTGGGTCTAGGTTGAAAAAGGACTTCTGACCATTCTTATGCACATTAAATTTTGAGGAACGCTGTTCTACCAAAGACTATTGACAACAGCCGGGTTAGTGCCCTCACACAGTAAGAGAAGGACTCGAAAACTTAAGATAATCTTCTACAGTTCTCTCAACTGTTCTTGGGCTCTGCCTCCTCAGATGCAAAGGTGCCTGAAGGGCCACGGAGAGATGTATGGTGCCTCCATGATTCTAGATGCTCAGGGTGCAAATGTAGGGCCACACATTTGCAGAAGCTCCAAAGGATTAGTGATCTTCAGTTTCACTCCTGTGCAGAGAAAGCTACACTGAGTTGTTAAAGTTATTACTGGTATATGTCTTAGTACTGTCCAATAGAGCTTAAAATTTTAATGAAAGTAAATCTCCCTAATGACTGCTCTAGTGTTTTTATGTGTATGTTCCACTAATTTATCAGTTTGTTTTCTTAAAGAAAAAGTGGTTTAATTACCCATAACAACACTATGTCATTTCAGAAACTTTAGAATATATTTCTTTCTTTATATTTTAGTATGTACTTTTAAAACTTTGGGTTTTTTTCTTGTATATTAGGAAAATAAATGGGCGAAGAGCAGGAAGATGGATTGCAGGCTGTAATTTAATCTCAAGGTACTGATAATATCATAAACATCATCACAATGTACAGATTGAATTACAACTGTGTAATCAATCCCTCTCCCTATCTGTTATCCGCCACACAGAACAAATGATGGCAGGGGGTCTAAATCAGAGAATGTATCCAGCAAATGCATGGAAAGTACTTTGGAAACTCCCCAAAATGGAAGGACCACTTACTGGTAAAAATAAATAAATTTATGACTTTTCATATTACTATTGGGGCTAAACCCATCAGTTTTCCTTATGAAGACAAAGTAAGAACTTCAGAACGGGCCATCCTAGAACTACTACTTTAATGAAATAATGTCTAAACTTGACATTCTGTGAAGCTTTAAAACTCACACTCAGTACTTTGCTTAAAGAGGGCCCTGCAATCTGGCATTTTCTCCTGTCACATATGCCTAAATCACATAAAAAACAAATGATTCTTCATTTTATAGAGTGAATCAAAATTAGATATTATCCTTGAATCATGGCTTATAAGTTATTAAAAGCGCTTATGGGCTTTAGCCTATTACAAGATTTTTGAAAATGTTAATTTGCAAGTAATAGTGTAGGCATCTTATATACAACAATGTGGGAACAGAGAATGTACTCCCCTAGGTAACAACCGGTACATAGATATATTACATCCAGGTCTAAAAGTCAGTTTCTGAAGGTACCCAAGGCTTTTTCTAGTGCGTCACTTCTTACTTTATAATCACCATAGAATTACTCTTTGAAGAATCTCTTTGCACTGTATATTTATAATTATAAATGTGCGCCCTTAAAAGAATACAGTAATTGCTTAAGATGAAGTATACTCCCCAGTTCTGTATAATTGGAATTGGATGCAGTTTTCAAATGGCCCTGAAACACTTTGGTGAGATGAAATAAAATCAGAGTAATTGTTGAAAATAATTACTTCTGAAGTAAACAATCAAAATAGAACTCAAAAGTGGGAAGAGAGTGTGAGATCCACATTGGTTACTTTGTGCCCAAATGGCATTATGGACCAGTAGACTCCCTACGGGGAGACACAAGTACTCTTACAGAGGGTTTAACTTCTAGACGTGTATTCTGTCCCCATAAACTGAAGCGTCACTTTTGTTTAACGTACTAGACAGTATTAATCAAATATTATGTAATAATCCCTGGAAATATGCTATGTTAGGTAAATATATCTGAATAGAGAAAAAGGTAGCTCGAAAGTCCCTACTAAGCAAATATCATAATAAATGCTTGTAATATCTAGCTAAGGAGTTTTAGTGTCTTCCATATGCCAGGCACTATTTGAAGGGCTTTAAATTTCAACTCATTTACCATAACAACCATATGAGTTGGGTTCTCGGGTTATCCCATTTTATAGAAGAGAAAGAAGGGCAGATGAATCAGGGAACTTGCTCACGGTCACACAGATGATATGTCGCAGCTGTGATCTGAATGCATAAATATGTGTGCAGAGCTCCTACTGTCTGCCATGATGTTCTGCATCTCAGGAGTGGAGATTAATACCACGTCTTATATACAGATTCACAAGTCAACTGCCTGCATACCCCAGGGCCATGGTGTATATTTGATATTTTCTTATCATTCCCCAAAACATGCTTTGAGACTTGAATTGTTTCTAATTTAAATGTTGTATTATCCGGTTTCCCCTGAGAAACAGAGCCAAAAGATTTTTTTCTTTATCATTTTTTTTATCTTGGCTCTCAGTTTTTATTAATTTACTTGTGTGGGGTTTATCCTGCTTGAATGGATCTCTGAGCTACCTTGGATTTGTGGTTTGACATTTTTCATTATATTTGCAGTTTCTGTTCCATTATCTTTTCAATATATTTCCTGTACATTCTCTTTCTCTTCACCTTCTGGGACTTAAGTTTACTTATATGATAGACCTTTTGGTATTGTTGCAACACTCTTTGTTTCTCTGGTCTTTGTTGTGCTATTTTTCCCCTCTTTGGATTTTGGTTTGGGTATTTTTCTTGATTTAGTTTTAAGTTTACTGATTCTTGTTTCAGGTGGGTCAAGTCTGCCAATGAAACTGCCAAGGAAACTCTTCATCTCTGGCATTTCATTCCATACTTCCTTATAATTTCTATTTCTCTGCTGATATTCTTCATTGGTTTCTGTCTGTTGTCCATCTGGTTCCAGTGGATTACTTAATACACTTACAATATTCATACTTCCCAGTCTGAGAGTGTCAACATCTAGAGTCATTTCCACATCTGGGTCTGTTCACAGTTTTGTTTTTACAATGAGTTGTTTTTCCTTGCCTTTTTTCGTATGTCTCATAATTTTTGACTGAACATTTAAAACCATGTAAAGAACACCAGTGACTAAAGTAAACAGAAATGCCCAGAAATGAGCATGCTTCCTCATGTTCAAGGAGATGACCTTAAGGTGGTCAGGATCCGGGCTAGACTTGGGGGTCATCGCCGCGGTGGTCGTGCTCAGTGCATCGGCCTGTCCAGGCTCCTCTAACAGTGGGCTGACACTGAGGTGCTGAGGGTACAGGCTGTGGCCCTGAGGGGGTTTCTAAGTGTTTCTGCCACAGCTCTTAGCACTTTCTGCACATCTGCACTACTGGGACATTCCTTTCCTCCATGTTCCTGCCCACCTCCCATCTGAGGACTTCTGGGGAGTCCCTGTTGCAGGATCCAGCTTCAGGCCTGGAGGCCCAGGCCTCTCAGCTGCCGGCTTCCTCAGCACTGTGGCCTCTGCTCCCCTTGGGCTCTCGTTGTGGGTCCCGTGTAGGGCAGTCCCTCCCCTCACTGCACGGGTGTGGAGCCTTGGGCACCAGAGTGTTTCTGGTCCTCCTGAGAGTAGAAGTTTTGATAGTTTTTTCCGTTTACTCCAGCCATGAAGGTTCAAGATCCTTTCCTCCTTCTCCCCAAAGTAGAGAGACGTGTTTTTCCTCCAGCCAGACGTTTTTACTTGTGATCTCTGGTCAAGAGCCTTTCTCTTTCTTTGATAGAAGAACAGCTTAGGAAGTTGGTGGGGCTTTATTCCATCCTGCTGCTAAACTTGGAACACCAGGATTTGTTCTTTCTCTCTCAGCATCTTGAGTCTTTTGCTTTTAAGAGGGAAAAGGATACTCAAGGAAAGCAGCCATGAGCCTTTCCCTCATTGAAGCCAATTCCTGTACCTTTCCATTGGCTCCCTTGCCCACAGTGATCTCCCTGAGTGTCTATGGGGTATGACAGCAGATGGGATTCCCCAGGGGTCTGGAGTTTCCATGTTTCTGAAGGTGTTACTCAAACCCACACTCAGTCTGTAGCAATTTATCCAAAGTGTAGGTGCATTCTTTCCCACTCATGTGGTGACCACCACTTCATCCCAAGCACTGACCTTTGCAGGATCCAGTTTATAGATCCTGTCTGTCTTCATGGGGATCTGTCTTCTCTTGAATTCCAGGCTACTTGCTTTCTCTACCTCAAGGCTATTATAAGTACAAGAACAGTTGAGATTTCTTATCATCAGGGTAGGAGAGGTGCTTCTCCTATCTTTATATGCCTTTAGCAGAAAGACAGGCTTTGTATTTTAAGGAGCCAAATATCAGGTAAATATTGTCAAACTCTGTCATTTCCTAAGCTTCGCCACATCTATGGAGCTTGAGAATGGAGGTACCAAACTTTAGAATGAGAATTTTGTGTGCTATGTTCATTAGAATAAATTAAAAACATTAAGATAAATGAGTGACATAGACAAAATCCTTTTTAAAACTAAAGTAACTAAAGTATACCTTTACTTAAAAAAAACAAAGTTATCCATATGTCCCAAGCTTTTAACCAAATTTATTGGCTCTCCAGTCACTTTTCATTGGATGTTTCATCCACAGATCCACCTAAGCTGTAACCAAACAATGTGACAATAAATCACCCAGATCAGAGCTTAAAATGTTTACTCCTAAGATTTGTGTCTCACAGTAGAAATAAATTTCGACCTCGTTAGCTGAGGAAGATAGATACATTATTATATTAAAATTTATGTCTTCTTATGTTTGACCTTTAAATATCTTTATCTGTTTTCTATACTCATTTCTTCTTTTCTTAACCATCTAAAAGATAAAAAATGCATTTCATACTTCATTAAACTATACATTAGGATTTTCAAGGTTCAGAATTAAGGTGACATTATTATGAATAAAAAGATGAAAGCATAATAATTACCCACTATTAAAACACAACCTAAACAGCTATGTAAATAAACATAACCATCATTTTCCATTTCTGTTGAAGAGCTGCTTTATTAATATATTTTCTCTTTTAAAGAACTATTCTTTTCAGGTTTTAATTTGGTTTTATTGGGGAAAAATTATGATAACCTTAATCTTGTGGTACACATTCTAAATATAATCTGGGGAGAAGAGGAAGTTTACATAAATTATGATGTTTTACGGCATCATAATTGTGACGGGTTCCTACAGGGAGTGCAAGGCACACACCCTCATGTTTCCTCCTAATGGATACTTCATTCTTCCCTTTCCCTCTCTTTACAGAATTAGCTAGCAGGGAGCAGGCCCATTGCAGGAAAGAACGGTTGTTCCTACTCAAAACTGCTAATTTCATTCTAACCAAATCAAATACATCTTCTGATCTTTACATTAGTAATGCCCAATTAGCAGGACCTAGAGTAGACAGTAGAAGAAAAATTGGCAATTCCAAGCCACTCACAGTAAAGTCATTTAATCTCATTTGTTAGCAGTTTTGCTAACCTACACCAAAACTGCTAAATTGGAAGTTCTTGTGTGAGAAAAAAGTGAGTCTGGCGCCCGTAGTTTTGGAAGCCAGGTGTGTTACTTAAGATCATATAAACTCCTTGCTGCCAAGGACAGTGATATGTCTGAACACCCAAGGCAGTGTCTTGTACAAAGCTGGAATTCAATACAAGTTCATTCAGTGAATATATTAATAATGACACCCTGAAATTTCCATGCAAAACTTAAGGGTGTTAATATTTTGTCATATTTTTTAAATTACCCATTCATCATTCATAGATACTCTCTATTGTGTGACAATGTGTAAGGTGATGAAAAACCTTAATTAATTCTGAGTTTGATGCATGTTTGTATAAAACTGCATTTCTCAATCACACCCTCAGCCCAGACACCTGAGCCAGCATTGCCATCACGAGTTAACGTTAATTCTACTCTCTTATGTCCTAATTTCAGATGCCATTCTTCAAGGAAGTTGTAGCTGGACACAGGAAATGCTAGCTCAACAGAAAGCCGATGGTTGATTTCATTGAAATGTGATTTCATAGAAATCACACGTAAATAACTGTACAGCAACAAAAAAGTTCTTGAAAAAAAAATTTTAAAAAGGAAGCAGTCAAGCAGTTACTGTACTGTATTTTTGAATGGATATTTTTTACTGTGAAGTCTATTGCGAATCTTACCATGGGGTAGTTCAATCCTTCCCAATGACACGAGTTGTCAGTCGTCATGTAATCTACTAAAGTGGAATCCTTTTCTGAGGGAATAAGAAAAAAGAAAAGAGAAATAGTTTTTATTTAATCCTACTAACCAAGGCTGTGATAAGCTGATAAAAAAGGGGGAGAAATTGAATTTCTCAGAAATAATACAGTAATAAATGGATCCCAATGGGATAGAAAAGGGGAAAAAAGACAATACTGCTCTTCTTTAAAAATGGGAAGCAGACAGAAATTCAGCAGGAATTGCTGTTTATCAAAAGGTACCCACTTTCCAGTCTTGCTGCAAATTTCCATTTGCAGAAAGTTCAAATATTGAACATGATGCTCTGAATGAAAGGTATGACTTCAGACAAAATTTACAAGCTGTTTTATTGCTCATGCAAAGGGACAATCCTTCCATTTCTATGCCAACTCCCTTACTGGGTAGGAAATGGCATCCCTTGTTTATGTGTGATTTTAGAAATCATGCTTCTTAGTAAAGAATATTTGCCTTTCATTAGCTTGTTGTTTTTAAGACATAAAGAGCATCTTTTTTTCATAAAAGAATGACTAATTTGATGTATTCCACAGGTATTTTTCCATAAATATGATGCTAAGTATTTTCTACCTCATATAATATGCATTCAAGTTATTTTATAGACACAATTTATTTTAAAGGGGAAGTCCCAGCTGGAATTCATAATTGTTTGCCAGTAAAATGAAAAGTTGCATGTTGCTAAAAATTTACCTAAGCAGTTACTTCAAAAGTCAAAGGAATAATTATCCAAAGATTAAATAACTCATAAGTATCTCAGTGCGAACATAGGAGTGCATGAAATGTCTTGTATTCTGTGTTCTACAGTCTAATTAGAATAGATAAGTTGACAACAGATTATATATAGTATATATAATATAATATATACACCGATGTAACAGAATATAGTTTCATACTTAGTAATGTATTTATGATAAAGTGCTGTCATCCCAACATTTAATGTTATTGAATTTATTTAAATTCAAATTGCACTTCTAAACTCAGTACATTTATTTTTTTCCAACTTTACGTAAATGTAATTGACAAAAATTATATATATTTAAGGTATGTAACATAACGTTTTGAAATATGTGTGTATCTGAAGTAATAACCATCATGAAGCTAATTAGCATATCCATCACTTTACACAACTTTTATTTTCTCCCTCTTCCTTCCTTCCTTCCTGGTGAGAATATTTCAGATCTACCCACTTAGCAAATTTCAAGTATACAATACATTATTGTCAACTTGTTGCCCTGATAGATGTTCTCTCTCCAGAGTTCATTTGTGTTGCATAACTGAAGTGTTGTACCCCTTGACCAACATGCCCCTATTTCCCCAACCCCCTGCTCCTGGCAACCACCGTTCTACTCTCTACCTCCATGAATCTGACTATTTTAGATCCACATACAAGTGAGATGGTGCATCACCTATCTCTGATTTATCACTTGGCTCATGTCCTCCAGGTTGACCTATGTTACCAATGACAGGATTTCCTTCTTCTTTCTAAAGATGAATAGTACTCCATTATGTATACGTGTTCTTTGTCCAGCCATCTATCTATGGGCTTTTAGGTTGTTTCCATAAATATTCCATGATGAATAATGCTGCAGTGAACAAGATAGTGCAGATATCACATCAAGATCTTGATTTCATTTCCTTTGGGTATATAGATCCAGAAGTAGGATTCCTGGATCATATGGTAGTTCTATTTTTAATTTTTTGACAACACCCCCCATACTCTTTTCTGTAACGGCTGTGCCAGTTTACATTTCCACCAACAGTGCACAAGGGTTTCTTTCTCCATATTCTTATTATCATTTGTCTTTCTGGGAATAGCCATTCTAACAGATGCGAGATGATATCTCACTTTGGTTTTTTTTATTTGCATTTTCTAGATGATTCATGATGTTGAGAACTTTTTAATATACCTGTTGACCATCTGGATATCTTTGGTGAAATGTCTATTCATTTTCTTTAATAAAAGTCCTAATATATTTGTTTGCAATTCAAAATATGCTCTAATACTTCAGCCTAGTGCCTGTCAGGGGATGTTAACATTGACTATCCATGGTGAAAAACTAAGAAATGTCTTTGTGACCAAATAACTATTTCTGCTTAACTTTTCTTTCTACCCTCAGTGATATTTGTGGCAATTAATTTCCACACTCTTTAACGATAATGATGTTCATATTAGAACACCCCAAACAAGAAAACCCATACACTAAAAATACTTATTTCAGTATGTTTTCTCCAAATTCATATGTAGATGAATATTAGCTCAAAAGCATTTTAAAAACTCATACATCTTAAGAGTAAGAAGTAAAAATTATGTTCACTATCTTAACTGTAAAACACCACATTTTAGGTCCTTATGCTTGGTTCTTCAGGCTTTAGGAAAACAAAACTTTTCATTTCTTCTCTAGTTCTGACTACTTTGGCTGTCTGAGTGGGATCCTTTGATGTTGCAAAAATGTCACTTTCAGATGTGACTCTGGTATATACTTGGGACCTCCATCTTCAAGAATTCCATTAACACACACACACACACTTCAGAAACTGAAAATATTAAAAAAAAAGAATCACAATATTGTATTTACCTCTCAGAAAGAATATTAAAGGTGATCCATCTTATAACCCACACCTCATTTTGTAAAACATTTTCTTTTCCTAAATTTTGTCCATGAGAGCTTTCCAGCAGGATGATGTGCAACAAATCCTAAAAACTCTGAGAGATGCCCAGCCCCAGGATCATGCAAAGTTCTGGGAAAACAGAATGAAATCTTAGACTGCTCTAGATTGACGTAATGACACAGGATAGGTCCTCTAACATGGTTTCGGAACTCAAGGCTCTTGCTCGGCCAGACTGCCGAGAATCTCTTGATGTATTTCTGGCTTCAGATGGGTTATTTTAGGGGTGCCTGGGTGACTCCATCAATTAAGCATCAGACTTTGGCTTATGTTACGATCTTATAGCTTGTGAGTTTGAGCCCCGCATCAGGCTCTGTGTTGACAGCTGGGAGCCTGGAGCCTGCTTTGAATTCTGTGTCTCCCTCTCTTTGCCCCTCCCCTGCTTGTTTCTCTCTCTCTCTCTCTTTCTCAAAAATAAATAAATATTAAAAATGGGTTATTTTAGGTGTCTTACAGAATAAAATTATGCTATAAGGTTATTCTGCTACCTATACACACAGCTCAATAGTCACAGAAGGACTGGACCAGGTATAATCAAAAGATAATCCAAGTTTGTCTTTCTCATGTCTCACTTGTCTGTCTGCTCCCTTTTTGCTTAAGATTTCAGTACAAATATGACTTCTTCCAATATAGACTGAAACACCTTCTGGTCTTTATTTCCATTAAGATGTGGGCAACTTCAAGGGTTGTCGGGTTCCCTACTTCCATTTTCAAAGGGACTAAAGCTGTTACAGCCAGTAAATGTTCTAATGGCACATATTTAAATATAATTTAGCAATAGGGAAATGTATTTTGGAATCGCCAGGCCATTCCAGTTCTCACCAAAATGAAAAGAAGTGTAACAATAATTTACGTCATACAAATTTTCTTTGGATGGTTTTATGGTAACAACAAAGACAAAATGTTACTATTATTATTATTCCCACATTAAAGCCATAACAGACTAAGACACCTTATGGAAGTGGTCTTCATTATCTGTATAGTGAGTGTGGAACACGGATTATAAACATTAAATGTTTGACTACAATGTGCTTTCTTAAAACTAGAAAATACTCTGTGCTCAGATGTGTCAATGTATACTTAATTTTATGTATGATTTTGCTCTGTTCTCTTTTGATCATTTGATCCAATGTTCCAAATATTCCTCATTCAATGGTCTATCTGTTTCTTCCCAGAACTGCTAAGATAAAACAAAGGAGGCCCAGTTAAGTTTAAATTTCAGAATTACATATGAATAATGTTTTGGTAGAACTATCACCCAAACATCGGATGGGCTATCCTCACAACATATTTCTGCAAAACATAAACCTGCAATTATTTTTTTAGTGTTTATTTTCTTTTTGAGAGAGACAGAGTGTGAGTGGGGCAGGGGCAGAAAGAGGGGGAGACACAGAATCCGAAGCAGGCTCCAGGCTCTGAACTGTCAGCTCAGAGCCCAATGCGGGGCTTGAACTCATGGAACCGTGAGATGATGAGCTGAGCCAAAGTCAGGATGCTTAACCTACTGAGGCACCCAGGTACCCGTCACCTGCAATTCTAATGAATTAGATGCCACATACCCATATTTGCCACATCTGGCAGCTTACCTGAGGCACACCAAATTCTGGTCTCCTCAGGAGTTAAGTTCAACCAGTTCGTGCCCTACGTTCACCTTTGTGTTGGTACGTGACATCAGTGGGGAACTTTGTATTGTCCTGAGGCAAGCGCCATAGGTACATTGGGAATTCTGTCTTCCTATGATTGCTTTTCCGAAACTGAAGCAGGAATTCTATCTTTCCATTTTCAACAATAAGAGGAACCGAGTAACTGGTGACGAGTATAGCAAAATATGAGTTTCTGAGTAAACATCATGAGCGACAGCGGCACAGTTTCTTGAAGCTACGTGTTTCATCCTGCACGGTGCCAAACTCAGTGCCTCTTCCTACAGCCTGTGGGGAATGGATATGTTTGCCCCCGTTACTCCTGACAGTTTTATCGCGCTTTATCAAATATTTAGTAAGAAGGACATTTGATTGTTTACATTTTTCATCAAGCTTGTAATGTTTTTCTCTCTACCGAATGTGAGGGCAAATGGATACACGATGGGTAATTTTCCACATCACGCTCATATCCCTGAGGGCTTTATGCATGTTAAAAATCTGGATAGATCAAAACTCAGGAACAGGTCCTCAACCTTTCTTTTGGTGTGAATAGCTTTACTTACCAGCCCAGAAATAGTAAATGTAATCAAGAAATTGACATCATACTTCGTATTTTTTTGTCCCCCTGTAGCTTCTAGTGCACCTTTACCTATGTTTGATTTAATCCATGAACTCCGTACTAGTGAAGTGAGTATCACTCCATTACAGCAGAGTTAATTTTATTCCTTAAATTAAGAAGATCAGGAGTGCCTGGGTGTGTCAGTTGGTTAAGCCTCCGACTTCGGCTCAGGTCAGATCTCACGTTTGTGAGTTCGAGCCCCGCATCAGGCTCTGGGCTGACAGCTAGCTCAGAGCCTGGAGCCTGCTTTCGGTTCTGTGTCTCCTTCTCTCTCTGACCCTCCCCCTCTCATGCTTTGTCTCCCTCTGTATCAAAAATAAATAAAATGTTAAAAAATTAAAAAAAAGAAGATCATACCCTTGTAGGTCTGCTCAAAGTCTGTGGGAGCATTCACTTGGAAAAGGCAACCATTGCTGGGCAAGAAGAAGATGAAGAAAGCACCCCATAGGTTAAACTTGTCAGCACCAGGACAGCTCTGAGATGTGAAGCACATATTGACTTTTACTCTCTGTTAGTACGTGACAGTGTTTCTTGCCTTACATCTACCTCATTTAGGGTTATAGGAAAATAGTTGCAGAATTTAGCGAGTAATAAGGCAAAATTATGTCAAGATTTTCAAGGTTTTCTTTTTTTAGAGCAGTTTCAGGGTTTACAGAAAAATTGAGAGGAAGGTAGAGAGACTTTCCATATATCTTCTATTCCAACGCATGCACAGTCTCCTCCATGGTCAACATCACTCATCAGATGGGGTATTTGATACAATGGATTGAACCTACAACGACGCATTAGAATCACCCCAAACTATAGCTTACCTTAGGGTTCACTTTTGGTGTTGCATATTGTATGGGTTTGGACAAAGTGTGTAATGACATGGTAAACATCATTGATTATATAAAGAGTGCCTCTTCCACCCTAGAAATCCTCTGTTCTCTGCTTATTCCTCCTTCCCTGATACCCAATCCAGGGACAACTCTGTTCTTTTTACTGTCTCCATAGTTTTGCCTTTTCAAGAATGTAATATGGTTGAAATGATACATTATGTAGCCTTTACAAAGTGGTTCCGTTCACTTACAAATATTCATTTAAAAATTCTTCCATGTGCCTAATGGCTTAATAGCTCATTTCTTTTTAGCACTGAATAATATTCCATTGTCAGTATGTACCATAGTTTATTTATCCACTGACCTATTAATGACTACCTGTATTGTTCTCTACTTTAGTAATTATGAATAAAGTTGCTATAAACATCTATGTGCAGGCTTTTATGTGGATGCACATTTTCAACTCCTTAGGTAAATGCCAAGAAGCATGACTGTTAGGTCATATAAGAGTATGCTTAATTTTGTAAGAAACCATCAAACTGCCTTCCAAAGTGGGTGCACCATTTTGCAACCCCTCCCATTAAAGAAAGAGAGTTTCTGTTGCTGCACATCCTTACCAGCATTTGATGTTGTCAGGGTTCTGGATTTTGAACATTCTAATAGGTGTATAGTGGTATCTCACTGTTGTTTTAATCTGCATTTCCCTCGTGGCATATTATGTGGAGCATCTTTTCATATACTATTTGCCATCTGTCTATCCTCCTTGGAGAGGTGTCTGTTAACTTTTGGCTCATTTTTTGGTCAGGTTTTTTATCTTCTTATTGTTGAGTTATAAGAGTTCTTTGTATATTTTGGATAACAGTTCTTAGTATGACGTATCTTTTACAAGTACTTTCTCCCAGTCTGTGGCTTATTTTCTCATTCTCTTGATATGGTCTGTTCTGTTTCATAGACAGCCATGTTCTCCACATAAATTCATAAGGCAGAAGGGGCAGGAGATCTCGCTGGGGTCGCATTTATAAGGGTATGAATCCCATTCATGACGGCTCTTCCTTTTTCAGCTAATCATCCCCCTAAGGCCCCACCTCCTAATACCATCACATTAAGCATTAGGATTTGCAGTGGCTGCAGAATGGCACACGCGTTGTCATTCTTTCTGAAGAGGTGTTGTGTTCCCCAACCTGTCTTCCTCCAGTCAAACTAGCCAAAGTTCTAATAATGGCTCTCTCAGTGTCTGCCCACAGACGCCTTGCATTCCCTCAGTTTTATGCTCTGTATAAATCTGTATCTCTGTGGCTGTTGCTTGAAAGACATTGGAATATCGTGCTGACTCAAGAAAAGAATTCAGTATTAGTCATTACAATGTGGTGAACCTGACACTTAGGACCAGCTTAACTAGAAAGTCCTCCCACCCGGGGGGAAGACAGCAACAACCAAGGCATAATTTGGATGGCAGTCTTTAAACTCCTTTGAGGTTATTTAAACTGTAAGTATCTCCTTAATTTCTTTGAATATTGAATACACTGAAACACCATTTACTGCCAGGTTGACCATCCACTTTGATCCACATGTTTCCACTGATATCAGTGAACTTCCTACAAATCCCATTAATCAGCA
This sequence comes from Helogale parvula, assembly GCA_004023845.1. Lineage (NCBI taxonomy): Eukaryota > Metazoa > Chordata > Mammalia > Carnivora > Herpestidae > Helogale > Helogale parvula. Next base: position 82,085 of record PJEM01006535.1, on the reverse strand, counting down.
TACAATCACCCCAGTCTGTCTTTCCCAGAAAGCCATGTCTTTGTCACCATCCTTTCCAACGTTAATTATGCTACGATAACTTGTTATTTAGATGAATTGTGTAGTAGAGTTTTGGTAAAAACATCTTTGTAACCTCCTACTACTTTGAGTACACCTGTTTGTGGTTTTGTTTGTGCCTGTATCAGGGCCACATAAACTTGAAATATATCTGTAGATGTTCTTAAAGATCATGCCCCTGAGTTGAAAGAATACATCTCATAACTTTGAGAATTGTGTCATGAAATGCATCTTATCACATTGACTTCTCAAAAAGAAAATGGTATAAAACTCTTGGTCTTGCTGTATGTCTGGAAAGTGAGGTACATTTGAAGCCATTATCAATATTATCATAAGTAAGGTATTGTACTTAACAGACCAGGTGAATATGATGACTGTTGAGGTGACATTCTGCAGCCAAATTGATGTCCTATTTTGTAGGTGCTGACTGCTGGAAAGAACATTGGTGAGCTCTCTCCTCAGAGTGGGGACACTTTATCAAAGAAGACGCAGCGCAATATGAGGTGCCGAGAAGTGCTAGGAGAGGAGAGAAACGTAATTTTCGACTCATCGTTCGGCCACTGCTTCTTTGGGATATAATCTGTTTCTCCCTCTTCAGCTTGCTTTCCTAAGTGAGACATGGAGTAATCTCAGGGTCTTTCGAGGTGTAGCTCATCCAAAATGAGTCAGTGTTCTTCTCTTGAAGTGGCTGTGTGAGCGACAAAGAAGTGTGGGGACAAGATGTTCTGAAGATCATTTCTGTTCATTGTCTTTGGCTCAGTTTGCCGTCATTCTCTGTGGTGACAGATGATTGTAGATCTGTTAAAAATGTCTGAGCTTTAGTTAAATGTGAGCTGGGGTTCTCAGGGTTTCTTTTGTAACATCACTGTGTGATATGTGGGCCCCTCACCCCAGCTCATAGTAGCCCAGAGGAGAGAGTAATAGAAACTGCATACATTTTCCATTTATTTTGTGAAGTTGTATTCGAGTGAGACATGAGATTGGCTAAAGATCTCCTTTCTGTCTTCTTTATGAACATATCACCATTTCTAATAAAAAGGGACTGAATTATAAATATGATACTTTAAGAATACCAAAAAGCCGAGGCAGCCAGTCATCTTTGCAGACAGGAAATAGCATTATCATTGTGCTGTTGGCTTCTGAAAGTGCAGCCTACCTGCAAAAAGCAGTCTGCAGCAATAGAAAGGTATGAATGATGTTTACATCAGAAGCAAGATCGGGTCGGGTGGTCATTGTAATCCTCCCAGACCTTTTCAAACTATGAATCCACCTATGTTGAAGGTACCATTATTTGTGTTTATAGCTGTGAGTGACTGCTTTAGATTAAAGGTATGGTTATTTCATCAAGCACCATTATATTTGGAGACATTGAAGTCCTTTGTGAAGAATGTGTACTTTGCGTTAGGGGTTCTCAAGTTGCCAATTTAGTGTGGGGCTGGGTGTCAAGGAGCTTCTGTCAGAATCACCTGGTGAGGTCTTTAAAAATTACACATGCCCAGGCTTGACTATAGACCTTCAGAACCAGAATACCTGAAGGTGAACCTGGTCATGTTTATTTTCAGATCACATCTCTCAACAATGATTTGTTAAAGTTGTACCAACCATGAAAATGACCTTAGAAAGTTATGTGTTAGAAATATAGTCAACCGGTGCTTTAGCCAATGGTGAGCTGGGAAAAGTGAGAACATGTATAACTCTAGATGAAAAGCATCAACCTTCTCAAAATTCCTATAAAGTGATAAGACAGGGAGGAAGCACCAAGAAAATGTGAATAAGATGAAGAGCCATAGAGTAGAATGAAAACTCAAAGCAGTTTTGCTGTGGGGCATTGGACTGTGAGTGAAGGATTTGGGCGGCTTTATTGACTGGAGATGCTGAGGGAAAGCTCAGGTCAGACTCAAAATGAAAGGTGATAAATAGCACCCCTCTTCCATCTGACACCCAGAAGTAGATGCTTTGGATAAGGACCAGCTGGATCAAACCACACCCTTTTACAGGTTTTTGAGCATTATTCTGCATGCTTTAAAAAGTCTTGGAAAACCTCAAATCTTGAAAGTGGCTTGGGGTTGTCCTGAAATAATATCCCCAGGGAACCAATAGTAGCAAACTCAAAATACCAAGTACTTTCATTGTGAGCCTTACGTTATTTCTACAAATATGTCTTTTGTGGTTTTGTCCAACACAGAGTCAAAAATAGGCACATAAGCAACCCTCGAATAAAAATCAGCAAAAATAAAGAAATAGATTTATAAAGAGTGTGTTAAGAGAAGTTAAAAGTGAGTTCAAGTATATATAAAGTGAAAATTATAGAAAGAGATAATGCATATTAAATGCATTTCAAATTAAATTCTAAGAAGTAATGCAAACTCCTTATAAGAGTTTCAAAACTTATTAGACATGGTTGAAAAAAGAATTTATGAGACATAAGCTAGATCAAAAGAAATTTCCCAGGGAACAAAGGAAGAGGCAAAATAATGAAAAATAAGGCAGTGAGAAGGGGGGCATACAGACAAGAGAGTATCTGGTATTATTTTCATGGAAGTCCAAGAGTGAATAAAAGAGAATATGGGAGCTTTGCTCTGAAGCCAATATGAAAGGGTCTACTTTAGACTGATGAAATTTGATTTCATAGTATCTCTGGGTGAAAAATATATTCAGAAGAAGGTGGCAAACAGATGGGTAACTCTAACTTAATTTAACTGCATGAAATAACATTTTGTGGTATTTAACAAATACTGAATTAAAATACACACCACGGCGGTGCCTGGGGGGCTCAGTCAGTTAAGCATCTGACTCTTGGCTTTGACTCAGGTCATGCATGGTCTTGTGGTTCATGAGTTCAAGCCCTGTGTGGGGCTTCACACCAACAGTGTGGAGCCTGCTTCAGATTCTCTCTCTCCCTCTCTCTCTACTCATCCCCTGCTTGTGTGCTCTCTCTCAAAATAAAGAAAGAGACTTAAAAAAATACATAGCACCAGTAGTATCTATGTTAGAAGGAGATAAATGGAGTTAGTGTTCTCAGTTTCTCCTATTGTTCTGGGGGAATGTACAGATATTGATTAAAATAAAATTTTGAGACATCAAATGGCAGTCTCTAGTTTATGTAATAGAAATGAGAATGTATTACTTTCAAACAAATATAATAACTTTTTAAAAAGATGTAAAAGAAGGCAAGGGAGGAGAGAAACAAGATACATATAATAAGTATATATTAGTTTAAAAAATCTTACTATAAATTATTTATAAGTGATCTTTCTAAACCACAAGCATACAGAGAAGCTAGAAGTGAAACAGTGAAACCAGACATGCCAAGAAAATGCCAAGCGAGAAAGCTAGTGTAAATAGATTCTTATCTGATAAAATTGACTTTAGGGCAAAAAAGATTACTGGACATAAAAAATATGTCACTACATAATGAAAAAGGATTCATCTTCACCAGAAATATAAAGCAGTTTTAATAGCGTATTCTTCTAATCATACAGTCTCAAAATGGATCAAGTAAAAATTTATAGAACAACAAGGGAAAATAAGCCACTCCGAAATCATGACTCAGGAAACCAATGGAGAGAAACATCCAGGGAGGACACAGGTATTTGAAACAATGAAGTCAGCAAACATCTATGGAAAACTTGTGTGTTTTTCTAAGGCACATGAAATATATATAAAGATCCACACTATATGAAGTTCTGAACGACAGCCTACTATTGGCAGACGCTGGTGACGAGGCTGTACCTCAGGTGACAGAGAAGAGAAACAATGAGTACTGCTTTTTACGCTTTTATAATGGTGGTATCACCAATGAATTGTTTTACATCAAAACACTTGTTGCCTTGGGGAAGCTGGATGTGATTAGAACCCCTGCCACTTAACAGATCAAGTATATTCTGGAGCACTCTTAGCCACCACGTTGCGGGGACTTCTGGTCATTCCCTTAGTGTGCAATATCTACACACGCATGCACACACACATCCCTACGGACACAAATACACATCCTCACTGTAAACATCACTTATTCGAATCTGATCTTATCCCAGACAACTGTGAAGAGCAGAGTTTTTCTTTTAATGCGGTTTTAATGATCACAACATTTGACTGCCTTCTCGGGTCACTAATCATCTAAGAAAAGATCTTACGTGATGGAGCTCTGTGCAAGCATATTCTCAACACATTGCATATTTAAATAATGGCCACTGATAATGATGTCCTTATAACACTTCTGATGGTGTTTCTCATTTGAAACTCTGATAGTGTCTGGCCCACATACAAATCCCGTGTAGAAGTTACTGAGGGCTTGCCAAAGAGGTTAGGGTGTGAATCGTGTTGACAGATGGTTGGGAGCTCATTTTCAATTACAGAAAGCAAGGAACTAATGAATAGAGAGAGTATAAGTAAAAGGTTACTGGAAACAGGTATTTTGTTCAGAAGTTGTAGCTTCTAATCATGGAGTAAACACACAAATATGAATAACATAGATAATAATTCAAGCAAAAGCCTTTTTTTTTTCCTTTGAAGCAAATTTTCTAGTCTCATTTGGAATTTGAAAGAGACATTTCCTCTAGGAAATTTCCAGAGTTTGAAGTGTTTACCTCCTGAGATTTCTTCTCTTTTTCTCTTCTTTGTTCTTTTCCTTTGTAAGAAATACTGGTAGTAGTTACTAGTTTGAGTTAAATCCGTTTAAGTCAGTACTCTCTTCTTTCCCTCCTTCTCTCCCTCTCTTTTTCTCCTTCATTCATTATGTGTCACACTTAACCATTATAAACTTTATAGCCACTTGATTCATTGTTAGGGTTTGATCTAAATATTCCTATACTCAAGAGTAAACACCTTCTTTCAGTGCATTGAAACCACACTTCAGTACAGGTAGAGAGAAGGAAAGCTGGGGGGTGAGTAACGTTTGAGTTTAGTGTTTGAGATAGTTGGGTGGGTGGATTTTCAAGGATGATGTCATGGGAGGACTCTTCCCTTGTCTCCAAGGTCATGCGTTGAGAAAGCTGACCAAGGAGGCCAATTTTTCTGAGTCAGTAATAATCTCTCATTTTGCAAAATCAAGCTTTAAAAAAAAACTTTACAGATTGAAGATTTATAACATAGTGCCTTGGGAGAGGCCAGGGGCTAAGGAATGAGGGAAGGTTCTATCTCATAATATCAGGATTAGAATTTCATCTTTATACATTTGGGGTAACCACTAACCTCAACACACCTCAGTTTTTAAGTCTGTAAAAATAGTGATAACCTACAGGGGCACACATCTATGATCACATAGTAGAAGCACTAAAAATGGCCAGTGGAGGGGCCCCGAGGTGTCTCCGTGCTTTGAGTGTCTGACTCTGGCTCAGGTCATGATCTCACAGTCTTATGAGTCTGAGTCCCACAACAGGGAGTCTTAACACATAGCTCACTTAAATCTTCTGTCTCCCTTTCTCTCTCTCTGTCGCTCCCTTGCTCATGCTCTGTCTCTCAAAAATAAATAAAACATTAAAAAAATAAACCATTTAAAAAATAGTCAGTGGAAATTTTTATGAGAGTGTTCCTGGTGACAAATTCCTTTTTCCCATCAGTCAATCTTTCTTTGATGCTCACTGCTGTCCTTGCGCTTTGTGCATACATCTAATGTTGCTTCTGTCTTCTAGTAAAAACAGGGATAATGGTATTTATCACAAGGGGCCTCTGTGATGATTAAATGGGGAAAACAGTAAAGTTCTCCCCCAGGAGCCGGGCACAAGGCCAGTCACCAGCAGGTTCCAGGAATGGCCAGGGCTGCTGCTTCTAACTGCCCTATTATGGTCATGCTTTTGTTATTTATGCATTTCCGTTTGCCTGCCTTGCCTTTCGAAAACAGACACTACGTGTCATTCAAATGTGACACTTATTTTGAACCACCAAACAAATCTCAATTCTTAAAGTTGTGGTTTATGGATTATTGTGTCCTAAGCAAGAATAACCTTCCCTAGGAGGGATCAGAATTGCTGGGACAGAATGCAGAGGATATAATCATTGGCAGGTCCGAGATTTGCTGACTGTATCCAAGCCACATGGCACATCTCCAGGCACCGTGCAGTTCAAGATGTTCAATATTTTAGCCACGCAGGAGAAGCGGGTGGCGGAATGTTGGAGCCCAGCGCTTAATTGTTTTTACACTGTCATTTGAATGCAAGCTGAGTTTCCAAGATAGACATCCTTTTATATCAACAAAGGGCAGATTTCACGGACAAAAATGAATGCTAAAACCACCACCTTAGAGAATCGTTACAGTGCTAATGTTTCATTGATGCTTGATGCTGCTTTCTATCAGCTGTGGAGCATTTACAAAAGCATGGGGGCCATAATCTAATGTTCAGGCAGAATGTTATCTATCATCTTCTCCAGGGACAAGGTGGCAGTGAACACAGATTTTACTTTAAGCTACATACAGGGGCCAAATGAGTCAGACTGCATTGGGAGGCAAGTTTTACTGAAAGTGTTCTTATTAAATGCTGATACACAGAAAGAATATAATCACAGAGATATTTTAGTTTGACTATAAGTCACTCATCTGAAGACAACCTGATCTACAACTCTAGGATTTTTTCCTAGCAGGTAAGAAATTAATAAAACGCTTCAATAGCAAATTTAACAAGCATATCAGTGCTAAATTTTAAGGTAGGAGTATATATTTGCTTGTGTTCTGAACAGAAGCTCAGACGTTAGCTCATACATGCATATATACATTTTAATTTTTATATTATGCCAGAAGGATTTATTTTTCTATAAAAATGTATCTAATAGTTAGAAAAAGAAAGGAAGAAAGCAAAGAGATAAGGAAAAGAAAAAATTGCTTACAGATTAAAATGAGAAAATAGGATATACTACTCAAGATATAACAGTATAATGTTTTATTTTTCCAATTTTTAATGTTTATTTATTTATTTATTTTGAGAGAGAATGAGAAGGAGAGAGAGTGGGGGGGGGGGCGCAGAGAGAGAGAGAGAGAGAGAGAGGAAGAGAATCCCAAGCAGGCCTCGGGCTCAGTGCAGAGCCTGAGGTGAGGCTAGATCCTGTAACCAAGATCATGACTTGATCCAAAATCAAGAGTCATGTGCCCAACCGAGTCATCCACGTGCCCCAACATTATGGAGTTTGAAATAAAGTTTATTCTTTTAGGCTAACATGTGTATATGCCACAGAGAGATATTCAGAAATATGCATATATCCAATAACACATAAATTGATCAAATGGAAGTATGAAGTCTCAAGAAACAGTACTTTTGTTTTGCTCCCTGTGTTAAAATGTTTTTTTTTTTTTGTTAAAGATGAATGAACTGCTTTAGGATTCTTTTAACTCTAAATAATAACGTAAAACAGCCTAACATGGGCCATCATGCCAGACTGCACGCACAGGCTCACATTTGTTATTAAGTATTGAACAATTTAAAATCACCAAGGAGACCTTGTTTGGTCACACATAATTATAACTGATGCATTTACTGAGGACCACAATGCTTTATGAGCTATTGAGATGCTTTTGTAATTATGCCTTCCCCCCAAATCCCCAAATCTCCCTGTGTTTTTTAAGATAAAAGTTCTCTTTTCCCATTATCCTTAAAGATTTGAAAGGCAGAATGACTGTGGGACTCATAACACAGTTTTAAAAGGCTAACCGGGTGATTATGGCCATCAACCCCAGTTTAAGAAATTATAGTTCAAATACAATGAAAACTGTTCTTTAAGTGCACACTCTCTTTCTGTTAGCATTGAAGTTTTACATGGTCCCCCTGGGAACAAGAAATTCTCCAGTCACTTAGTGGAACTGGGGGTTACCCAAACCCTTTCTAAATTTTTCCAAGTTTTAGCTAGAGGAAAAAAATGACAACAACAAAGAACCGTGGATCCTCATTTCAGAGAGTCTGCATTTGTGAAATCACTTCCTTGAGAAAATTTATTTGTAGGCCCCCGATCAGTAGTGGTGGTGCTTTTTGATCAGTCTGTGGCATGTGCTGAGTGGTAAAAACTTGGAGTCACCAACCACACACATTCGCAGCAGCAAGTGTGCAGAACCACAGCCTACCTTCCCGTTTCAGCTCTAACACTGCAAACACGTGTTCAGCTCTTAGTTTATTTAGTGTTACTATTTCTCAATTTTGCGCTTTTGGTTGGTGATATGCACTTAAAATGGCATCCAAATGTTCTGCAGAAGTGATGTTTAGTGTCCCTAGGCTCAAGAAGGCTGGCTTTAGTGAATCAATAACACGTTTAAAAAACTGTCTTTAAACAGAAACATATGTAAAACAAGTCTATATATTGATCTATAGAGAAAATGTGAGCAGAAGCTCGCAGGAACCTAGCCCTACATTTCTGTTGGGAGCGATGGTTCGGTGCTGACTCATTTGGCATTCATAATGACTTGAATGCGAACCAATTATATATATCAAATACATTTACCTCACATCTTAAATTAATCTAAGTATAATTTGATGGCTTGTTGGTGATTCTTAAAGACTCTTAAGGATTAAAAAAACAATCCAATGAGAGATTTATGTAAAACTGTAACTTCATGTGAATAAATGTGTATTTTCATCTGTAAGAATTGTGCATATATTACTTTAAGTTCATCTTATTTATAAAAGAATGATATTTTATATTTATATGTAGAATAATAATAATCATTAACATGGAGTGGTAACAATATTTGTTGAAAATTGGTAGGGTTCAGGATAGTGTGTAATGATGTAATAGATGTTTCCACTTAATCTTTGCAACAGTTGTGGACATTTTTATTAACTCTCTTATATAGGTGAACATATTAAGACAAAGAGGTTTAGAGGCTTGGCTCAGGCACACTGTTAGCAAAAGACAGATCTAGAATTATATATGCATTCTTTATAAATATGCACATATACTAAACCAAGTAGATTAAACCCAGGACCCTTGGATGGTTCAGTTGATTAAGCATCCAACTCTGGATTTTGGCTCATGTCATGATCTCATCATAGTTTGTGGGATTGAGCCCTGTGTTGGGCTTTGTGCTGACAGTGTTGGAGCCGGTTTGGGATTCTCTCTCTCCCTCTGTCTCTGCCTGTCCTCTGTTCATTCTCTCTCTCTCTCTCTCTCTCTCAAAATAAATAAATATTCTTACATAAAACACACACATATTGGAATATTGACTTGTTTGATGTCTGTCACCTTAGTAGAATGGAAACCAGATGAAAGGGGATCTCTAATTTTCTTCCTTATGTTGGCTTCCTTGGGACCTTGTATGAAGCCTGGCAGATGAGCATTCAGTATAGAATCAAACTCATACTTGGGTGTGCGTTGCCTAGAGAGCATAGTTTGAGCCATAAGAGCCCAATATTACACCACATTGTCACAAAGATAAACAAGTGCTAGGTGTATTATAAAATGAGAAGAGTGTTCAATCCTCTCTCTGGCAATAAATAATTGTCAATGCTGGAACCATTCATTGAATCAATCAGTTATGTATTCAATCTTTAAAATGAGATATTGTTAACTGTCCCTTACCTTATCTGTATCTTACCTCTACTCAGGATACACTATGAATATCAAATGACACACTGGTGTGAAAACAATTTCAAAGGCTTAGAAGTATGGATTTTCTTCTTCTTATTCCTCTTATTCTTCTTCCTCCTCCTCCTCTTCAGCTTCATTCTCCTCCTCCTCCACCTCCTCCAATAATGTCTATCATTTTGTCATTGCTTTATTCAACATTTAGAGTTTAATGATTCCCAGGGGTGTCTGGGTGGTTTGGTCGGTTGAGCATCCAACTTTTGATTTCAGGTCAGGTCATGGTCTCATGTCTTGTGAATTTGAGTCCCACTTCGGGATCCGTGCTGACAGCAGGGGGCCTGCTTGGGATTCCCCTCTTCCCTCTCTCTCTTTCTGCCCCTCCCCTGCTCTCTGTCTCTCTGTCTCTGTCTCTCTCTGTCTCCATCTCTCTCTCTCAAAAAATAAACTAATAGATTTTAAAAAATAGGTAGAGTTTAGTGATTACTTTTTTGAATTAAGTTCAAATGTAATTCAGTATACATCAGATTTTTCTACTGGTCATGCATTAATTTATAGGAGTCGAACCGTTTCAAAAAGAAATATCATTAAAATTAAAAGAGGACTTCCAGCAATTTGTATTTTATATGTTTTCTCTGTGTTAATTTTAGCCTAATTCCTCATGTCATTTTTGATTACTTATCACTCAAAGCACATCTGAATTTAACCTAATTACCTCTTTGATCAACCACCTCAAGAAAAGATTGAGATTTTCCTAACAGAGGACCTCCCTGCATCAGAATGAAATACATTAACAAAGAAAAGCAGTGACATTTTATTGGTCTATAAGTAGCAATCAATGAAATAAAAATTTTAAAAGAGAGTTAACAAATTTTCTTTACAAATTCAAGTTGAGTTCATTAGATGACTCCTAAAATTCTGGCTTCATACTCCCCCAAAGCAGATAGTTTAGCTTTTCAAATGGCCTGTAGGAAAATTTAAAAGCTACATTTTAGATTAGAGCAATTTATTTCATTTTTATGATGTGATACATTTTAATGCCTGATAAGCTCAATGAGAAAAGAATCTTCTATGAAGCATTTACTCAATAAATATTGATGTGCATTGATTTACAACGCTGCGCCCTGTCAGCTCTTTATGTTTTAGGTAAACAAATTTAAAATGCTAAGGAATTAAAGAATGTTGAAGGATGTTACCTCTAAGTGTATGCTTGCTTTAGTCCATAGACTGAGTGGCTTATGAACAACAGGAAAATTTATCTCTCACAGTTCTGGAGGCTAGAAGTCCAAGATCAAGGAGCCAGCAGCTCTGGTGTCTGCTGAGAGCCTGATTCTAGATTCACACACACCCTCTTCTCCATGTGTCCTCAAATGGCAGAAGGAGCAAGGGAGCTCCTGGGGTTTCTTTTAAAAGGACACAGACTCCCTTATGACCTAATCACTTCTCAAAGGCCTCACCTCCTAATGTCATTACATCGGGGGTTAGTCTTGGGCATATGAATTTTGGGGAGATACAAATATTCAGTCCAGAAAACTTGGGATACTTAATTGTGCTTTTAATTTTCATCTTTATATTGGATTGTAGATAACATCTGTCTCGTTTATTATCATTATCCTACCTCTCACAGTACTTTGCCTGTGTGACTAGTGAGAAATTTACTGAGTTTGAAAATATTTTCCTGTCCCAGCCAAAAAGTCCTTCTTCTTCACTATGTCACTGGTAGAACACAAATTTAGAGGGAATTTATAGGGCGTGGTGGAGGATGCAAGTGTTCAGTGCACTGGATGGTGGTGGTGATGGTGGTACTCTGTCTCACAACATTGTCTTCTTACATCTAATATGAGACTTTACAGACGTACTATTGATTTAATTGCATGATTCTTTTTAGACCATGGCTCATCTAGTCTTCCCATTCACTGATGTGAATGTGAACTATTTGGCTGCACATCCATTTAGCCTATCTCTTGGGGACTTATCTACATTTCCAGTCACTTCTCTTCATGTAGCAGTGATGTTGTGCCCGATTCACTATAGTGTTCTGAATCAGTGCACACAGACATTCTTCCATCTAACCTTGTAGAATTCAGTGTTTACCCATTTCAATCAAGTTTGGTTGCCTAACTATTCATTCTATAAATTAATTCTGCTAGGTAGTGATGGGTTAAGAAAACATAGCCCATGATTTCCTGTAACTCATGCTCTGTTCATTTCTTGGGTCTTGTCATCACCCAACACTCTGCCTGTTATATGATATTGAATTAAACTACATGGCCCTCCAACTGCACTCTCCCATTTTTCTCATTCTCCTGCTTTACTTTTAGTAAAGTATTTTTAAAAAGTACTTACTTTAGTAAGCATTAAAAAAAGTCATTGAGGGACACCTGGGTGGCTCGGCAGTTTGAGCGTCGACTCTTGATTTCAGCTCAGGTCATGATCCTAGGGTCATGAGATCAAGGAATCAAGCCCTGTATCGGGCTCTGCATTGAGTGTGTAGCATGTTTAATATTCTTTCTCTCACTCTCTCTCTCTTTCAAGACATAAATAGAAATTATTGAGATATTAGAAACTCGAATCCTCCTTTTCTCCCAGTCCATAGCCCTTCTTATGATGATTAGGGAAGAAGAGGGAGCCATAGGACAGAAAGTAAGAAGTAATTTCTCTTATTGTAGAAAATACTAGTGACTTGCTAGAGGAAAGGTGTACAGAAGAGAGGCTCTACTTTTCCTTCAGTTCCAAGGCAAAAGATGCACACTCTTCTCCTGTGCTGCTGCTTTGACTTTTTTTTCTTCTGCTTTTGCTTTGACCACTTCTATTAGCTAGGTAGCATTTATTGAGGACTTACTATGAGCCTGAAGTTTATCTTAGAACTAATAGGTACTTTTACATTTAAGTCTCTAGAATGACTATTATCAAAGTGTGTTCCTGGACCAACCAGCCACAACTTCACTTGGGAAACTATTAGAAATGCAGATTTTGGGCCCCAGCGCAGCCCTACTGTTGAAGAAACTCCAAGAGTGAGGTCCAACAATATGTGTTTTCTCATCCCTGAGGGGATTCAGAGGCACAGAGTGAACTTCTGGATTAAAAGATCATTATGTTCCACTCCAATTCTGAGATACTTTGGTTCATTGCAGATGTAAATGACGAAGAGCTTAATATTTCAGTGATGTGTCTTTAATGTTATCTCTATAATTTTCTTCGTATCTCTAGAATAGCTCTTAATTGCATCACAGAATGTGCGATCCCAGTTCACTCCAGCAAGGAACCGAAGCTTCAGTTTGCTTTTAGAGCCTTTGAAACCACTTAGCCTGATTGTATTTTTACTTTCCTGCAGCTGAGGTTTCATAAATACCCACTCACTAAAGGTGCTGACCCTTCATTGCATAACAAGGAGAATTCACATTTTATTTTAAACCCTAAAATGGTCGCTTAGATTTCAGTTCAAGTTCTACTTTTGGGCTGGTGGTTTTAAGTAACTGAAAGAACTTCTTAGGTGTTTAATTAGGTTTTTAAACATGGCATCTAGTTAAGGGAATTCAAAAGAAAAATGGACTCTAATTAAATTTTAGAACACCTAGTTAAAATAATTTTTTGATGTGTTTCTTACTTAAAGTAGGGAAATTCAATCTTGACTAATCCCACTGAAATATAAAAATAAAATCTGTTTTTGTATTTAAGGGAAAAAAATCCCAAAATGTTTTTATAAACAGATTTCTCAAGCAGAATTTTACATACGGAAGTGAGTGGATTACACGATAATAATATAACTTTTTGTTGCTAGACATTCTGTTTATTTATTTATTTTAAGTTTATTTATTTTTCTTGAGAGAGAGAGGAGAGAGGGCATGCATGTGTGGGAACATGGGAGAGGCAGAGAAAGAGGGAAAGAGAATCCCAAGCACAAAGCCCTACTCAAGACTCAATCTCGCAAACCCCATGAGATCATGACATGAACCAAAATAGTCAGACGTTTAACTGACTGACCCACCCAGGTGGCCCATTAGACATTTTAGACTTCTGATTAAGTTTTATTAGACTCATATTTCTGAAATTAGTCATACCTACAACTAAATGAGATGCAATTAAAAACACAAAGGCTTTTCCCCACCCTACCCTCCACCTTTGTCTTGGTTAGGACTGGGAAATGATGAAAACAGGAAAAATTGTATTCTGAACAAAATGCAGAGCATAGAGCAACCAGTAGAACATGGGCTGCTTCTAGTTACTCTTATAATAACTGAGATAATCTCATATTTAATAATTAGAAACATGGTAAAGAAAGCAATTCCAGAACTTTAAAAAAATACTAATAAGTTAAATGCCTTAGTTAGCTAGAATTACTGATAATCAATTATTTAACTAATACCTCTTAATTATGTTGGTAGATCTTCAAGAAAATATATTTACATATATTATGGCTTATTATAAAACTAGTAACATATCAGGAGTTTGACAAATATATAGAGTTAAAATATCCTTATGAAGTAATTAGTATAAGGGTAGCATTTTCTCACATATTTTAAGAGAACACTAAGAGACTTAGAAAAACAATGTCACAAAGCTTGGACATCTAAATGAAGCCACATCTGACTTCACAGTGAGCTCTATCTTCCCAAGATTTCATGCGGAGCTGTAAGTGGCCATGATCAATTTGAAATCTGATTAGAGCCTTTGGCAATGACACTTGTCTGGTATCTCACTGGCCCTCAGCCATTTGGACTTCAGGACTTCCTCTGCTCCTGAAAGCTTTTTCCACTTTGAGTGCAATTTTTGTATGTTACTCAGCCCAGGTGCAAACACTTTGTCTCACCAAGGGGTAAATTGAGACCCTCAGACCTGATGTGCTCATCTCCAGTGGGTCATGAGGTGGAAAAAGTTCAAGAATTTCCATTTTGAAAGAGGACAGTACAGGACTTGAGGTCATGTCATTTCCCCCAAGATTTCAGCCACCTTCATGAATAGGTCACTGTCCACACTATAGGGACAGAGATGTCCCAACCTCTTACCTGGAAAGACACCTGACAGCTGGCAAGAATGCCTCCCTCACCGATGAGACAGCCTGCCCTGCCCAGTGGTTCCCCTAACACTGCTCCAGCCATGTGTCGTAACAAGGATGCAGCTTGTGGCCTTGGCTGCCGTGTCACAGGGCTCTCACTGCCAGATTTATGAGAGGACACCTTTACATACAGAGGCATTAGGTCAGATCTTTGGGCCTTTGTTGTGACTTTGATTTCCTGGGGAGACCTTTTCATTTCTTCATCTGTTTTAAGAGAATTCATGATTGTTGATTGAAGCATTTTAGTGACAACTATTTGAAAGCCCGTCAGTGACTCTAACATCCGACATCTTTCTGATGTTGGCATGAGTTGTCTTTTCTTGTTCATGTTGTGTTTTTCCTGGTCTGGGCAGGAGATTTGCTTTTTTATTGTATTCTGGGCATTCTGGATGCAATGTTAGGAGACTTGTAATCTGTTTCAATCTGCTGTTTTAGCTGCCAGTCACTCTATTCAGGGTTGGCTTGTAGGTCTTGGTATACTTTTGAGGGTTCAAATCCAGAATCAATTTAGTTTTTTGGAGGCTTTGTAATACTATTCTGATATGCATCATTTTTCTGGTGCCCCCAAGGCTCCCATTTCAATTTCTGCAGGTGCACTGGGTGTGCTCAAGAAGGTTGATTTTGGTTTGCTTTCTAATGCTAAGGGAAGGTCAAGGATATGTTGGCCCTGCATCATTTTTTTGCTACTGGGTGGAGGGCCTCAGGATATTATCTAGCTGGTAAGGAAGGTGCTAGCTGTGTTCAATGGCACAGAGAGAGCATACAATTCTTCCAGATAGCACAGAAGGAGGGCATGACAAAGGGACCACAGAGAAGCTGGTTTTAACATTACAGGTTGACATTATATACAAAACTTTTCTAAAGTAGTTTTTATTAGAGTCTCAGTGTGGTTCATGATTCAACAGGTTAAGAATTATGAGAGCATATATTAGTGAAGCAGAGAGACGGTAAAAGAAATTACATGTGAAGATTATATTTTAATAAAATAGGAAGCAAGGTTATTTGAAAGTAAACTAGTGAAGTGCCTTAGGGGAGGCAGAAGAAAATGGAAAGAGTTTAGAAGAGCTACTGTGAATAAGAGAGAGAGAGAGTCAACTCAAGATAATTAAAGAGATTGGTGAGTATCACTGAGGGTTCAGTTGAGTAATTCCAAAAGCAAAACAAAAAAGAGTAAGAGAAGGTTTAGTGTCGTGATATTGTGATTAAGTATGCATCTTCTTGATGTGACCTCTTTGAGGTAAATAAGACTCATTTGTACATGCAAATTGATTTGTTCCCCAAAATTGAAGTCATATAATTTAGTAGCCATATCTTGTATTAGAATGATAAATCCAAATGATGACTCTCTGTTGGAGTATTTTTAGTGTCTCTGAAAATGTTGACATTAGAAGTCCTTAAACACTTGATAAAGCAAACAATTTCCTTTAACTAAACGCTTCACCAATCCTTCAAATGTCACTGATCAAAGCCAGCACTGTTAGGGATTTAAACTAAAAGTAAGTAGCACACTAAAGCACGGAAGATTCCAGAGCTATAAAACCATAATCCTCTCTTAAAATATGGGACTCCATTGCTTTGTTAAGAGTTGAGAGGTAGAGTTTTTCCAGGAAGTAGATAAAGGCATCAGAAGGAAGGTGACAAAGGATAACAAGTCAGGGTATTTTTCATAAGTAGAAATAAGAAATGCTTTGCTTGGTACCAGACACTCCATCATCTAAGGAGGTTGTAAAATAATAAAGTAAGCATATTCCACCTTCATCAAAGGCAAGTGATTTTACTATCTTTTTAAGTTTCAGATGATATCCTGTGAAAATAATATATATGTTGCTAAGCTTTTGCAAATGTTTACTGACCACTTGATAGTTTCCAGTTTTGGTAACAAAAGGCATTTATGTGGGGAATAAAGTGCGATGCTATTGTTAGACATGGGCATTACTAGAGTAGTAAGAAATAAATGTAGAGAAGGTAATATCAAAATAGCTATGTACCAAGCCAAAAGCGCGAGAGAGAGAGGGAGAGGGTTGGAGAGAGAGAGAGAGAGTGAGAGGGAGAAGGAGAGGAAGAGGGAGAAGGAGAGATCTCATTCTCCTCACCCCCAAGCTCCTGGAAACTGTTATCCTTGGAAACAATCTCAATCATAATTCCTTGTGAAAAGCTTTCTCTAATTTCCTTAGTGGACCATGGTTCTTCCTTATCTACAGTTCTATGTGATTTCCTCTTCAATTATAGTATTTGTAGCATTTTGCCCTGAAATACTAACAAGTGTGCAATTCTTCACAACAACATGGAAAGCAGAGAAATGGGGCTCTCTCTTTCGTCTGTCTTCCAATATAGAATATAATAAAATGTCCAGCCTCATTGTCAAAATCGCAGACGGAGGCTCGGTAGTAGTGGAAACAGAGGCTACACCATTCTCTTCTCTAGGCTCATTTAACAAGCCCAAGGGCCAGCAATCCCTGTCAACAACCACATTCTCCTCCTCTCCTCCACATTCTCTGCCTCCTTCGCTGGGTTTGGGAGAACTGATTTCTACTCTTTGAGAGACATGTGTAAGACAATACTAGAAAACTGCAATTTTCATCATTTAAGTAATTCACTAAACTAAAAAGAGTAAGCTCTGGGAGCACACAATTCCACCTCCTAAAGTTCGATCCCATCCAATACAATCTATCTGAGCCTCGGTTCTCCCAATGGAAAAATGAGTTTAAATGAGATAATTAAGCATTTAATTCACTGGCTGGTTTCAAGTTAAACGTGTAATAAATTTGGTTCTTCTTACTTGTGTTGTTATTAAATAATCTATGTGTCCATTTTAAGGGAAACAGTGCCATTGATGTCCACGTAGCAACATTTTTGGACTGCCATATTAATTAAATGTGTTAATATAAAAACAGAATAAACTCCTTACAGTTATACAATTATAAAACAGAATACATTTACAAAAAGAGTAAAACCAAAAAGTTAAATTAACAAAATGTATTTAATATAAGAGATGCTGAAATAAATTTTCACTTCAAAAAATGAATCCGGGCACACTGCCATGTTCTCTGTGTGATGACTGAATTCTGTTCCTTATCTCTCCATGAACTTGAGAGAAATAAGCATCTGAACCCCATGCCATGACATTACTTGACTTTCAGTTGGCTTCAATCAATCACTGTACAGTTCTCTTTTCCTTACAAGATGATCCAAAGAATTTTTAAACACAAGTGGAATCAGTATCTCATAAAATATGAATAGAGAATAGTCATTCAGATGATTTAAATAGTACTATGCTACATTCATTGTTCTTATTTGATAATTTGCTTTTTCACTAATCAACACTTGTTGAGTATTATGTTGTTATATTATGGATCTAATTCACTTATTCCTATATGCACACATTTTTATTAATTGTTCCTCATTAATGAAAGTTTAAGTGATTCCCAAATCCATTTAAAATGGTGCAGTGGTTGGGTATGTTTCCTTGTGTTAACAACCAGGTGTAGACCATCCCATACTTATATCCAGGTTCATTGTCATATTCTCTCTTTCTCTTATTTATTCCTCTTTCTCTATGTCTGCCTCTAACACTATCTCTTATTACTTCCAGTGTACCCTCTATGTAGAGCATATATATGCATGCACACACACCAAATGTTAGGTCCTTTTTTATAAGATAAAAATCATATTATATGCACTTATCTGCATCATATCATACTTTTCTGCACTTTATTTTTATTTTTTGTTGTTTTGTTTTTATTTCAAATTTTGGAAGTACATTGTAAAATTTACCACCCTAAGCATTTTTAGGTGTTCAGGTCCGTAGTGTTTAGTGTATTCACAGTGGCACGCAACACTTCTCCACGAAATTCTTCACCTTGCAAAACCAAAACTCTATGCTCACTAAACAATAACTCCTTATAACCTCCTCCTTCTAGCCCCTGGCAACCACTCTTCCACTTTCTGATTCTATAAATTTGGCTACTTCAGAGAAGTCATGTAATGGATGCATATAGAAAGTTGACAAGTCAGCCCTTACTTGTATGGTCAAACGATCTTTAATAAGGATGCCAAGTCCATTCAATGGGAAAGAATAGTCTTTTCAACAAATGGCCTTGGGAAAATGGAATATCCTCATGCAAAACAGTAAGGCTGTACCCAAACCTTATACCATATAAAAGTTAACTAAATCAAAGACCTAAACCCAAGACCTAAATCCATGAAACCCTTAGAGGAAAACATAAGGAAAAGCTTCAAGACATTGGCTTAGTAATGATTTCTTGGATAGGACATCAAAAGCACAGGCACAAAAGCAAAAAATAGATAAATGGGACATTGCTTAGAAACTTCTGTGTATAAAAGGACACACTCAACAGAATGAAAAGGCAACCTACAGAATGGGAGGGAATATTTGAAAATCACATATCTGATTAGGGGTCAATATTCCAAACATATGAAGAATTACAGTTCAACAACAAAAATCCCCAATACCCTCCTCAAAAATGGGCAAAGGACTTGAATAGACATTTTTCTAAAGATGATATCCAACGGCCAATGATAATATGAAAAGATGCTCAACATCACTAACTATTAAGGAAATGCGAATGAAAACTACAATGAGGTATCATCTCACACTATTAAAGAGGCTACTTTCTGGAAAAAAAAAAGCATGGGTGAGGATATGGATAACTTGGAACATTTGTGCACTGTTGCTGGGAATGTAAAATGGTATCGTTGAAATGAAAAACAATATGGTATTTCCTCAGAATATCAAAAATAGTATTACCATATAATTTGGCAACTCCACCTCTGGGTATATGTCAAAAATAATTGAAACCATAATCTCCAAGAGACATTTGCACACCAATGTTCACGGCAGCATTTTTCACAATCACCAAGCTGTGGAAGCAACCAAAGTGTTTATCAACAGATGAATGAATAAACACAATCTGATATATACATACATGGAGTATTGTTCAGCCTTAAAGAGTAAGGAGATCCTGCAACATGCTACCACATAGATAAAATTTGGGGACATTCTCAGTTTGTTTTTAAATGTTGATAGATTGATAGTTTGATTGATTGGTTTAGAGAGCAGAGGAGCGACAGAGAGAGAGAAGAGAGAGAATCCCAAGCAGGATCCACACTGCTGGTGCACATTACAACACAGGGCTCCATCCCACGAACTGGGAGATCGTGATGTGAGCTGAAATCAAGTCAGATGCTTAACGAACAGAGCCACCTAGGCGCCCCTGCAGTATCATTTTCAGCTCAACAATAAATTGAGGCAATCTTTTCAAATTGGTTAGTATCATTTCATTTATTATTTTCTATAGCTGGATATTTTTATCTTTTTCATGATCTGGCTATTGCTTAGTCTATTCAAACATTTCTAAATTAAGAGTTATTTTTTTCTAGGTCAGTGGAAAAATGTTGTCATGAACAGTCTTTTACATGCATCTTTATATATTTGTCACATTTTGTTATATGTGACAAATTTCTATATGTATAGATTTATAAGATACAGCATATAGCCAATATTGTTTTTATGGTTTAGTATAGGGTGTGTAAATATATAAATATTTTTCTTATTGTTCTAATTATTCCATTTGTATTATATCCTTAGTTTTTCAACAAAAATTCTCTATATACTTACTAGGGATGGTTTACTTTATCTATTCTGCACTTTTTTGTGTCTAATCAAGTGTATTGAGATAAATTGAAATATCCCAATATAATTTTACTTTTTCAAGTTTTCCTGGAAGTCTTAGTAATTTGCTTTTTAAAATGTCATTTGCTTTCATAGTGTTTTTAATCCTGAAATAATATTCATCTTGCACTTCTGCAACTTATCTCCTCCTTTTTGTTTTAGCAAGTAAGTGCTCATGTCTACATATTCGACTTTGTAAAATACATTTTAGCGTGGCTCTTATAACATTCATTTTAATAGCATTTATCCCATTACCATTTACAAAGTCCTGACATATTCTTTTCCTCCTGTCTTATTGTCATTTCCTCTTTCACCTCTGATGATACTTTCCTATTTACCAAGTCACTGCGTTTTCTCTTGTGAGTCTTTTTGAATAACAAATATATAGATGTATGTATGTATATGTATGTACGAGGACATATACATACACATTTCCACAATTTGTGACACGCTTGAAAACATTAATAACAAGTGATAAATGATGTAAACAAAAACAAGTACGGGGTGCCTGGGTGGCTTAGTCAGTTGAGAGCCTGTCTTCACTTGAGGTTGTGATCTCACGTTTTGTGAGTTCAGGCTCCACAGTGGGCTCACTGCTGTCAGCATGGAGCCTGCTGTGACTCCTGTGGTCCCTCTCTCTGCCCCTCCTCCTCCCCGAACCCAAAATAAATAAACATTAAAAACACAAGTGTGTTAATAAAATAATTAAAATCATGGGTACCTGAAAGCACACGACTGGTATTTGGATGAACAATAAGCAACTTTTCATTGTAGAGACTTAATATTCTCTGAATCACATCTAGTAAGTGTGGTGTTAACAGTAGGTTGACTGTATGATAATATGCTATTTTGGTTTCCTTTGTAAACTTACATCAGAGACCCATCTTTGCTGTGAATAACCCCTTGGGTGGAAGGGAAGTCACTTGATGAAAATGCCCTTTAATGAACTGTGTTTGCAATTTTCTATACGACAGCCATGAGGCCAGAGCATAATTACGACTCCTCCCTAAATGATGGGAATATTTCCACTAATCAGGCCCGGATGCTATTATGTATTAATGGCATTACTAACAAAAAATTAAAATAGTCTAATTAAAAGTGAAGTGTGCTTGAGGACAGGAAGACCCTCCCCGAAACCAGCCGTTTGTCATTCTTTGTAATCGACCTTCTTTTCACTAAAGGGCAGGAGTAATGTGCTCAGACAGGGAAGCACCCCGCCAGGCACTCAGGGAGGAAAAGCAGATGCCTCCTCTTTCACATGCTACAAACACATTTTTGCAAAATCATTAAAAGTCATAGGCCTTCTGGCCCATTTGATTGCAGACTGTATGCTCTAAATCACTTATGTCAGTTGAGCCTCCCAAGTCAAGTTGAATGCATAGAGTTAGTGGTATTATTACTAAAGATCATCTACACATTCTACACATTGCCTTTTGAATTATTTTATATTCCATTTATTAAATGTATAAATATATATACAATTTTTAAACATATTTATTTATTTTGAGAGAGAGAACAAACAGGGGAGTGCAAAGGGGGGAAGAGATATATATATATATATATATATATATATATATATATATATATATATATTTATAGCTATATCCTTCCAACTCTACAGGAGATATAGTAGGCAGCAGGTAGCTCCAAGCCATCACTGCTTCAACAAAATTCAAAAAATTATAAATGTTATAGCTCTTAAAGATACTAGAGAGGTGTGATCAAGGATTAGATGAATTTAAATTCTAAAGGGTAAGCAGTTATTCTTAGGTGAGTGGATGACACGGACTGTTTTCTTACCTGAGGAGATTTTCTGGGCCAGGACCTGAGTCGAATATCTTATGTGCCATACGTAGAAGGAGTCCACCAGAAGAAAATTGGCAACAACAAGACAGTAGAGACTTTAATGGCCACGTGAGCTGCTGGACAGAATGCTGACGAACAGGGTTAACATCAAACTGCACTTCTTGTCAGTAACCGTGCAAGCCAAAAGAGAGGATAGCAAAATATTTAAAGTGTTCAAAGAAAATACAAATGTCAACCTAGATTCTATAGCCAGCGAAATTATCCTTCAGAAGGAAGGAACAATAAAGACTTTCTCAAACTTAACTGAAGGAATTCAACACCAGCAAAAACGCTCGTTAGGAAACATTAAAAGTTCTTCTGGCTTAAAGAAGGTGATATAGGTCAGAAACATGTGCCTACATAAAGGAATAGTATTGGAGAAGGGATAAATTAAGGTAAAATGAAAATTTTATTTTCTTGTTCTTAGTGAAATCTAATCAATAACCGCTCGGAGTAGCACTTTTGATGATGTGGTGGGTGCTAACACCACATGGACAAGTGGAATGAAGAAGAGCAGTGTTGTAAGATACGGGAGGAAGGATTGGAATTATTCCTTTATATCTGTGCTATTTATAAATTATCATTCAAAAGTTGATTTAGATTACTTTTGATTACTTGTCTCACTTAGGTGCAACTGATAAATACTTTTCTTAAAAAGAAGTATAATTGATATATATGAGAAGAGAGAAAATGAAATCAAATGAAATGTTCAACCAGGACCAAGGAAGGGAGAACAAGAAAAGGAAAGAAAAAGAAGAATTGCAAAAACTAGAGAACATTTAAAGCATAGTAGATACTAATCCAACTATATTTATAGTCACTTGAGATTTTTTAAAAATGTTTATTTATTTTGAGAGAGAGCACAAGCAGGGGAGGGCAAAAAGAGAGAGAAGGGAGAGAGAGAGAGAGAGAGAGAGAGAGTCCCAAGTAGGCTCTGCATTATCAGCAGACACCCCATGAAATGTGAGATTATGACCTGAGCCAAGACCAAGAGTTGGACGCTTAACCAACTGAGTCACCCAGAGCCCCTCAATAATCACTTTAAATATAAATGGCTTAAACACACCAAATAAATGGCTGAGATTGTCAGAATGGTTAAGAAAAATACTGAACTCCATGTTGTCTACAAGAAAGTCATCTCATATATAAAGACACAAACAGATTAAAAGTAAAGAAATAGGGAAAGAAACAGTATCCTACAATTAATTAGAAGAAAGCTAAGTTCTGTATTAATTTCCAACAAAGCAGATTTCAGAACAAGGAAAATATTAGGGACCAAGAAAGGCATTACACAATGACCAAGGAGTCAAACCACCAAGAAGAAAAAATATTCCTTAGTATGAGTGGACCTAATAGTAGAGTGCCAAAGTATGCAAGGCAAAAATAGAGATAACTGAAAGGATAAAGAGAAAATCCATAACATTGTTGGAGATTTCAGCAATCTCTTCGATAATTGATAGATCAAGCAGGCAGAAAAACAAGGAGGAATGTTAACAGATATTGCTTTCTGGAAAAAAAAAGGCAGTTTGAAAAGGCTTCCTACTGCATGATTCCAATTATATGATTTTGTGGAAATGGCAAAACTCTAGAGACAGTAAAAAACATCAGCGGTTTCCAGAGGGTTGGGTGGAATGTGGTGAAACAGAAGGGATTGGCGGGAAGAACAGAGAGCGAGGGAATTTTAGGACAGTGTAACTGTTCTGTGTGGTATTACATTTTTGGACGAATGAAATTATGCATTTGTCAAAGACCAAAATTTACTTTGGATACACAAAACTAATGTGAATGACTGGGTTTTAATGGTTGCCTTCCTAGCAGGGGAAAAGTTGAAGTTCTTCCTTGCAGTTGGATGTGAGGCAAACCATACTTCCCTCTGAGTATTCAGTCACGACAGTGATATTAGAGGAGACATGAACAGTTACTTTCAAAAGAAAGAACAGTTCCCAGGCCATGGACATATCTATTATTAAGAAGTATTAACAAAAAGAGGAAAGATTTGCCCAAAGTTCAGCCACAGAAGCCTAAGAAAACCAAGAAAGGCACTGAGAAGAGGATGGTATCATTTGGGAGAGAAAAAAAAAAAACCTATCAGCAAGACTTAGTACTGACTAATTATTTTTAAATTTATAGTCCCATAAGAAAGACTAGTTATGTGTAAATGTATACACCAGTCCTTCTTGGCATAGCCTTTGGCTTGCCTTGGCATCACCTTTCAGTGATGCTCTGTTACAAATGGGATTCTTGGGGCTTCTGGGTGGCTCAGTTGGTTAAGCAGCTAACTTTGGCTCAGGTCATGATCTCATGGTTAGTGGATGCATCAGGCTCTGTGCTTATAGCTAGCTCAGAGCCTGGAGCCTGCTTCTCCCTCTCTGCCCTTCCTGGACTCATTCTCTCTGTCTCAGTAATAAATAAAGACATAAAAAAATTAAAAAAAAGAATGGGATTCTGAAGTACAGTTGTTCTCCATTCTTTCTCTTCATTAGCATTAACTATTTAAATTATTAGAAGCTTTGAATGTGATTTAAAAAGGTAGACAAATTACCAACACTTAAATGACTACTGATACGCATTAATTTATCTGTATACTTGTATATAATATTCAATTTTTAAAAATACATTTACATTTGGAGCACCTGGGTGGCTGATTTGGTTAAGCGTCCAACTGCAGCTCAGGTCATTATCTCACAGTTTGTGCGTTTGAGCCCCGCTTGGGGCTCTGTGCTGACAGCTCAGAACCTGGAGCCTGCTTAGGATTCTGGGTCTCCTTCTCTCTGCCCCTCCCCAATTCATTCTCTCTCTCTCTCTCTCTCTCTCTCTCACTCACTCTTTTTCTCCCTCTCTCTTTCAAGAATAAATAAACAAAATTTTTTATAAATATATCTATATTTTCCAATAAAATGAAACAAGATATTGTGGTCTATAAGAAGTAGTGTGCTGAAATGCCTAACGACTGGGTCCCGCCCCGCGCACCCCACCCCACCCCACGAAGGTCCTATAGGTATCGGTTGCCAATTGTCGGGTGTAAGTACTCTCACACATGTGTTTTCTGTGATGTGCACATTCTGATTTGGAAAGCCCCTGCTATCTGGTGTTACATCTGGTCTGTTCCCTAGAAATGGCAAACTTTGAATTTGTTATTTTCATTGCTTGTTATTAGGTGCCCCTGAACCTCAGTGAAATGACTCTTGAGGGGCCAATGTTTCCATGGCAAGAAAGTAATGAGTATCTGGAGTCTCTTAATACACCTGGGATTTCTAAGAAAATCAGTGGTGAGTGAATGTTTAATTTTGTTGAAAGAAGTGAAGAGCCCCATCCATTTCCCTGGAGGCAGTAGAGGTGAGAGTAAGGAGGTGGAAGAGTCTGTTTTTCCACACGTCATTAGTTTGTGAAGTGTCACGGGTTTGGATTTGAAAACCTTATCCAGATACTTCACTTTGGGTTAAAATGTTAACACATATCTAATCCTTTCCTTTTTTCTTTCTTTCTTTCTTTCTTTCTTTCTTTCTTTCTTTCTTTCTTTCTTTCTTTCTTTCTTTCTTTCTCTATCTCTCTCTTTATTTCTTTCTTTTTTTCCCCCTCTCCCTCTCCCTCTGCATCTCCCCTTTCTCCTCTCCCCCTCCCTCTCTCCCACTCCCTCTCCCTCCCTCTGTCTCTCTCTATCCTTCTCTTCTTTCCTTCCTTCCTTCTTTCCGCCCTCCTTCCCTCCTTTCCTTTCTATAATCTATATATGCATGTATGTATGTATCTAAAATTGCCTTTAGAACAGCCTGTCCTAACAGCTGTTTTGTGTATTTTTCATGTATTGATTTGGATCTCTGTTTTCTAATGTTTTGGTACTATTTAGTTTCTGTCACTTGGAGATACCTTACACATTTGATTTGTTTTACTATTGATATTGTATTTGTTGTTTTTGTCTAGCTGATTTATTAGACATCTTTATTGGGGGTATCTATTTTACTTATTCTCATTACAAATATATTTGAATTTATTTTTGTAATCTTATATATTTCTCTTTTCTATTTGTCATGTGTCCTGTTAGTTTCTACTTTTTCTCTTGTTTTAAGCTTCAGATGGATTGATAGTGTGATTCTATGTTTTATTTTAGATTTTTAAGCTCTTTTCATTAATTTTTTCAGTGGTTTGAAATTACACATTCTACTATTATTTTTGTGGTCACTCAAGTATTTAATACATATTTCTAATTTAGATTTTTATTGCCAAGTGCTAAAACAAACTATCATCTCCAACCTCTTTCCAAATAAGACAAAAGTCTTACTTTTTAGCATCCCTGGATATTTCATCTTTTGCTTCACAATGTAGTTTGGTATAGAAACTTAATTCAGCTTTTTTTTCTAAATATATTTTGATTCATAAGGTTATAGATGGGCAGACAGATCATAGATAGATAGATAGATAGATAGATAGATAGATAGATAGATAGAGGTGATAGGTAGATAGATAGATACTGATAGATATAGATGGTAGATGACAGATAGATATAGATAGATAGAAGATAGATAGGTAGATAGATGATAGAATATAGATAGATAGAATGATAGATAGACAATAGATAGATAGAAGGTACAGATGGATAGTTAAATACAGACATCTTCAATTCTAATGTTGCTGACAAGAATTCTGATATCCATCTCACTCCAATTTTTTGCTGGTCAACCTGCTTTATCCGTCTAGTTGATGAAATTATATTCTCTATCTCCTTCTTTAGATTCATTGTGTCTGCTGTTATTTTTACTGTCCCTTTAATTTGGCAAGTATGCTTGATGATTTTTCCAAAATGAAGATTTGTGACTTTCTGTTCTGAGAAAGTGAGCCATTATCTCTTCAAAAATTGCCTCTCCAGCCTTCTCTTAGGTATATGTCAGAGCTAGCAGATCTAGCTTCCAGAGCTTGATCTTGCTTTTGGAAAATTTTCATCTCTTGTGTGTGCTCTTTTCATCTCTTAGTTGAATTCCCAGTGACATCTTCCAGTTAGTAGTTCATGTTTCAGTTGTGCTCAGTTTTGTATTCAATGTATACTGTGGTCTCTTTTGCCTAAGAGACATTTTTATTCATAAGAATTTAATAATTTTCTCTTCTTAGTTTTATTTTATAATTCTTAACCTCCGCTTCTGCGTTCATCCTTGGTAACCCAGTATCTTGTTTTATGTGCACTATTCCTTCTGGTTCTCATGGACGGTGCTAAATACACTTCCTCTAATAGCACACTGAATGCCTCAATTCCCTCTTTTCCTTACTTGCGTGTCTCCAGTTTGGGAAACATGATGCTCAGCCTTTCACTGGGATTATTAAGAGCAAAGGGTTTTGACGTGATGGCTCTACAGTGGAAAACTGCAGTGGACCTCTCTGTGATCACTGCCATGGCCTACCTAGCAGAGCAACTCAGCTTCTTACAGGGTGACTCATGCTCCCATAAGTCCCGTGTTCCTGGAGCGACGAAACATGGACCATCATCAGCCCACACTAAGGAGAGAGAGCTTGAAATTGGTGTCATGTCCCTTCTTCCACATTTGATTCATTCATGCAAGTAACAAGCAAGCTCTGATTCTATGTGGGAGAATTGTACCAGTGTGGGAAAAGAGGAAATCTTTGAAGGGCTTCGTCAGAGTTCCGTTACTGACCAGGAGTGCGTTAACTTGTCCCCGTTTGCTGGAATGCAGGTGACTGTCCCCTACTGTATTGCAATGCCATCTCTTGTTTCTTCAGTGAGGTCCAATGATACACACTAATGTACAAAAATCTGTGGCTTTGAACTTCCAAGTAGAAATAATCAATACCTGTATAACTCTCATCATGGAAATGATAGATATATGATCAAAAATTGATTATTTTATATCATTTTTAGTTTTACTCAAAGACAAAAATCAAACCATGTATTTGGATCTGTGATTATAGAAATCAAATGGGGAGAAAGAACACCATTCCAGAAGTTAAAAAATGTGGGTGATGTCCCAGATGTGATATTGTTTAGGCAACTTAATCTTTGTTTTTGCTTTTTTCTAACTATAAAATGAAGATATCAGTCTTTGGTGGCTCCAAATATTTCATTCAACACTAAGATCCCATTCAGAAAAGTTTTAGTATCTAACTGATAAATACAAACATTTAATTAAAATATTGTATACATTCTAGTGATCATAATGCTCAGAATACAGATAGGCTTAGGAAGTAAGCAAATCTTGTTTTTCTTTTTTCATTTTTAATAATTTCTTTAAAACCTCAATCATTCTACAGCCTTCTGGCATAAATCCAACTACACACACACACACACACACACACTCACCAGATGTTGTCAAAAAGAGGTCACCCTCATATTCTTTTTTTTAATGTTCTAATAAAAATTATTTACAATAAGCTTATACATCACTCCAGGCTTTGGCTTTTTGATGAACGTTAATTCAACCATGGGCCCTGTTTTCTCATTAGAGGCTTTTAAGCTGGAAAAGTATTTTTGTAAATCTGGAGCATAACATGGTAAAGTGATAAAACTAAAAGGTGCTCTATACAGGAAGTAAGAATGATGATATTTGACCCAGGAGATACCCCAAATTTCTTTCTTTCTACACGAGAAGAACCTCTGTCTAAATTTTACTCAACCTATTAGCTGTTCCTTCCCACCCTAGCGCGGGTACTCCATAACCATTTCTGTTGTTATTATCGACCTCAGGAAGGGGGAACATTCAGAGATGCTGCGGCTGAATAGAATGACTGAATTAGAAAGCATTGGCATGTTTCCAGTGCATGCTGTAACAAAACCAAGAAGACATTAAAGAAGAAAATTGACCATATCTGTGCAAATGGGAAAGTAGAACACTAAAAACCCAGATCAGGGAGACTTTGAACTTAAAAGTATAAAATTTGAATAATAATGGAGAAACTCAGAATTTTGTGCAATTCATGCCAACAGTCCTGATATGTGAAAAAGATCAATTCAATACAGATGGTGCCTGACACAAATAGCATCAGTCACTGAAAAGGGATCGTAGTGTTATAAAGAGGAGGATGTCTTAAAACAGCTCAGCTCAAAGACTTCTCTTTTGGTTTTGTCTGGCATAAAGTCTCACTGATTTCTTGGGTAAGAGGCTGGGTATTAAGTCAGAATAACACTAAATCCTCTTTTTAGATTACTCCATGTATAATTTTGATTCAACCTCTAAAAAGCTCCATTTGGTTCTCCTCTGCAGTGGTCCTTTTATACTAGTAGGTTTATTTTTATAAAAAGGGTCATTAAAGGTAGGAAGCTGGGGTGCCTGGGTGGCTCAGTCGGTTAAGCCTCTGACTTCGGCTCAGGTCAGATCTCAAGTTCGTGGGTTCAAGCCCCACATCAAGCTCTGTGCTGACAGCTAGCTCAGGGCCTGGAGCCTGCTTCTGGTTCTGTGTCTCCTTCTCTCTCTGCCCCTCCCCATCTCATGCTCTGTCTCTCTCTGTATCAAAAATAAATAAAACACTAAAAAAAAAAAGGTAGGAAGCTGACACAGTGCACCACTAATCTACAACAGATGTCAACGTTTATTTTTAGAATGAATGAGCTAGAATCTTGATAAAGTGCAATCCACCTTTATTGTCTCACATGTGACATTCGGTTGAATATTTCTAGAATTCTAAATGATTCACAGTGTTTCTAACTATGTAATTTTGCTTACAGGTCATTGTTTCTCAAAGTACATCCCCTGGAGTTTTTGTGGAAAATGAAGTTCAGTCAACCAAGCTTCAGAATTCCTAAATGCAAACTAAGGATTGAAAATTAACATTGTGTGAGTTTCTTGTCATCGCCATAGAGTAAGGATGGCATGAAAGTTATAAACTACACATGTTTCTTTCATTGAAATCTTTTTTTATATCCTGTGGATGTTTATTGAATATCACTATTTATTGGGCATTATGTTAGATATAGCAAATGAGAGGATACAGTATCTTTCAGTTTTCTCTGCTAAGCAAGTACAGTGAAAAATAAATTACAGATTATTGACATTATATGACTGTAGAACCCTCCTCATCTGCTTAAGTGTTCTCTCTTTTGTCATCAATTATATTGTCAGCTCAATTTTGATTCAAAAATGTGTGATGGATATTGTTAAAAATAATGTACACACATTGACTTTCAAACAATGGAGCAGGTGAGAACATTTAGCATTAGTGTTGATTTTGGAAAATGCCATGTCGGCAAAGCAATTTGATGACAATGCTCTGAAGGAAAAATGATTACAGAGGTTGTCATAAACCTGAATAAATTAGCTATCTAGAAATCACAGTAATTTTGGAAACCTGCCTGATTTGGAGTATGAAATTGAGAGTTGATCCTTGAACTGTAAACAAAGCTATTTTGTTAAATCAATTATTAGTTGGATATTTATATGTTTCTATACTCAGTACTATTTTCCAAAATCATAATTCTGAAACCAAATTTCAGAAATATGACAATCTTAGATGTTTTAACACAAAAAAAATACAGGTGAAGTATTAGCAATTTATAAGCTACAAAGATCTCCGACTTCCTAACCTGGCTACGGAAAGTTCTTGGCCATCAGTGGGAATTTTTAAAAGAGATCTCAGAACCCCTTGTCATGATCAGTTTGGGTGCTAGTACATAGGGCAAAATGCTGGGGTTGTGATACAAGATAAAGAAAAATTGTGTACAGTTCCCTATTAGAGATGGGAACATATGATTATATCTATATCCATCAAAGACAGAGGTAATCTATGACAAAGTTCATGGTACATGTCTAAAACTTAAAAATAGTTACTGAGTTTCTGGGTGTTAAGAGTTATTGCTAAGTTTGAACATAGAGCATTGGCATAAGTAATTACACAGAGGACTGAAAATAATTACAAAAAATTCTAAAAACTCTGGAATAATTGCTCAAAACCAATTTACTCATAGAAAGAGAGATGTTTTTGACAGTTCTAAAATAGTTTTGCTTTTTCCCTTTATTTCCCAGTTAATTGTTTAGAATAGCCATATTTCTTTTTCCTTTTTTTTATTAGATCCAGGTCACAGAACCCCCCTCAACAAGGTTATAACAAGGTTCTAGACATGAGAAAGGAAGAAGATGTCTTCCTCTCAGTATGGTACCTACTTGCATATGTGGGATTGTGTAGGATTTCAGAGGGCTGTCATCAGCTGCCAACAAGTTTGGAGATGGCTAAGCTGGGATATAAAAATGAGAAGTAGATCATCAGAGACATGAGAATAGAATTACCTAAGGGAACAAGGTGAAGATTGAGAAGAAAGTAGTTTTCTTTGTTTTTCTCATTAGCTCCCACTCCCTCCATCTCTAACACACCCTCATAGGCATGCTTTTATTCAGAGATAAGGGAAGGTGTGAAGATGGGGAACTATTGGGGAAATTAAAAGAACTCCAGATTTTATTACTTTTTGTGACATCTTATATCTCTCAGAGAGATTTAGTCCAGTATTCAACTGACTTCAGTGTCGCAAGGTTGGTCATAAGGTCAATCAACTGTACAAATATTCGGTGACTAAACAATTTTTATTTTCATTTATATCTTCCTAAAACACTGGGGCAATTGTTCAAGAGAAAGAAGAGGTTGGCCTGAGAATCTTAAGGGTGTGTGCTGCCTTGCCTGGACGCGTGTGAAGGAACATGGGTTGTGCTAAGCAAAGCCCTACAAGATGGACTGTACTATTTTCTTAAATGCAGCTTTAATCCTCCCATGACTCCTTATTCCCTATTTTATCACCACAGCATCCCTTGTCTAAGCTCTGCCTATGTTATTCTTGTTCATTCATTAATTCTTTCCCTCATCTGTCTATTCATTGAATAAATAACTATTTCCCTCTCACTCACCATGAAGCACCATGCTCAAAGAAGAGACATCAAGTGAGACATGATCTCTCCCCTCAAACAGATTACATTCTAACAGATCATGTAACTAGTAGAATGAACATAAAATCTAATAGGTAGATGACAGTGTGGTGTGTTCTAGCAAAAGAAATAACATGCATCCCTTTTCGATAGAGTCATGTTTTTATTGCTACCCCAAACCCACTTCCCGTCTTTCCTGGCAATATGACCCCAAATTTCCTTCAGCGACCAACCCTCCCCACATCTGTGGATGTCATTTGGGACCATTCTGACTCAAAACAAGCAGAACATCGCATTTTTATTGGACTGCATTACTTCTACAATGGTCTTGTCAGTAAGAGCACTGTGAGACTTCAAAGAGCATGCGCCCTTCAGGAAGAGCCTGGAGCCGTGAAGCCATTACATCCCCAGGGTGAACTATGTCCAAGAAAATCTAGTCATGACATGAATTTTGAGGGTGTCTGAGTACTGGACCAAATTGCACTTGAAAACATTGTCACCTTTCCAGTTATGGAAAGACTAAATGACCTTTAGTTTTTACGTGAGTTTTTTTTTGACATTTCTGCCACATGCAAATGAATGATTCCTAAAACACCTTTGTGGACCATGTGCTCTGTTACTGTCATCCAGCATGCCCCAAGGTGTGCTGCTGCACAAGTACTAGGACTACTCTGGGTCAAAAAGAGTGAAACCAGAAATTATTGATTTTCCTACCCAATCAGCTCACCTGGTGACATTTTTCTGAATGTCTTTCGAAGTCTTAAAGGCTCCCAGAACAGTTTATGTAGGCAATGTCCAGTCATTTTGTATACAATTTTTAGAGGTGCTCAGAGATATCGCACGATTGACTCGGTTGGCTTGATTAGACCTGCATAAAGAATAAAGCCCCCCAAAGCTTTGTTTACTCAGAATCTATTCAAGATTTCCTCAATGGCAGCGATTCAATGAATGAGTACAGAATGCTTACATGAAAGTAAAAAGGACTCCAGAGGAAGTCCCAGAGAATCAGAGAAAAGCAAAGGTATAAGAAACATTTGTTCACCCTTTTTCTTCTTCTTTCTATACATTAACCCCTGCCGTACATTTTGTTAATGTAGACATAGTCACAGAGAGTTAACTCATAAACCAGAAGAAAGATGGAATGTTATTATTCCTTGTTTTGAGAGAAGAGGTATTATTTCTCTGACTGTCCTTCCATGCTGTGAATTTACTGGTCAGTAGATAACTAACATCAATTTCATTTCCTATTTTTAATATTTTAGTGACTTAAAGTGTGATTTGGAGGTTGGATGCAATTTGAGCAGAAACAAAATGAATTTTGTAGTCCCCCAAGTGCATTCAATAACTTAACCTGACACATGAAATGCATGGGAAGACTCCATGCTCATGAGTTTATTTGCCAAAATGTCCTGCTCAGTGTCTGTAACAGAGGAAGAGCTGCACCTCCACCTCTGAGTCCCTCGCTCATATGTGACAGGAATACACCATATGCCACAGTATCATCTCACGTTACTCATACTGGCTAAGTGTTTTATCAACTTACAGAATCTTTACTTTCAACACTATGGAACAATGTAAAATAGGAAAAATTGGCACCAAATTATTTTTCTATGTAGATCAACATTCTATTTTTCCCCTAATATGAATTTGATTAATAATGCAGGAAGTCCAAGATAAATTAGCCATAAGAGGTTCAGTTGAAGCAGACATTCCACTTTGGACTCATTTGCTAATTAGTTAAGAAGCAGACTGTGTTGACAATGTTCCTATTTCATGAGTCTATCCTCTTTGGTTTTCATTTTTCTCATGATCATGAGTTTGACTAATATCTTCTCAGACTATTTTTTCTTTCAAGTACAATATAACAGTGTTGTATAATTTTGATTAAATTCCTGCCAAACTCCATTTAAGAAAAGTAGTTTATTTTTGTATCAACAAATCCCACTTTTATTATTACCTTCATTGGTAGTATTACTCTAAGACAAAGTAAAAGCTATGTCTAGTTGTATGTTCACTGATTTGTTCTTTTGACTAAGAAAATTGTTCTTCGTCACTTGTGGATTTGTCCTTATCATATCTGTCATATTATTTAAAAAACACAATAATAAACATTCCAGCTTATATAAGCTACTTAAGCCACCAACTTTTAAAAAAAGGTACACTTGTCCAAACAGTTTGAAATGAAATATACAGAGAAAATGTTGAAGATGATCAATATCATGTGCATTGACAGTGATGACCATTACATCATTCAGGACGTCCATTATGAATGACATGTGAGCCTGATATAAGTAGGAAAGAAGGAAGGAAGGGAGGGAGGGAGGAAGGAAAGAAGCGGTTTATTTTCCAACCAGCATAGACTTCATAGATTATAATCCCCAAAGAGTGACTTTTTCCAGCATACTTCTATTACCTTAACCTTGGGCAGTTAGAAAGTTCTACAAGAGAGGGGTGCCTGGAGGGCTCAGTAAGTTGAGCATCCAGCTTTGACTCAGGTCATGATCTTGCGGTTTTTGAGTTTGAGCCCCACATTGCTGCTGTCATTGCAGAGCCCACTTTGGATCCTTTGTCCCCCCCTTCCCCTCCCCTGCTCACTCACTTTGTCTCTCAGAAATAAAAAAAAAACATTAAAAAAGTTTTACAAGAGAGACTGAAGGAAAAACAAAACCGATTTGAACTCAGTATGAGCAAATGTTGAGATGGGGGTTTGGCCTTGCAGCCTGCTGTTAGAACCAGGGAATAATTTCTGAGAGAAATGGTGCCAAATGACATAGTGGGACATATAACCACCAAAGTTGGAAATAGGTCTAGTTACAGTGTGCATGCAGCTATAATGCCAACTCCTGCCTTAGAGAACAAACATTTGGCTCTACAGAAAATGTTTTAGTTACACTTAAGACTACATCATGGACATGTTGCTTGATGATGCTTTAAACATCTCAGGTGATTAAGCTGCAGACAGATTTAAAAATTCTAAAAAGTAAATAATTGTTGGGGTGCCTGGGTGGCTCAGTCATTTGAGCACCTGACTTTGGCTCAGGACATGAGCCTGGAGCCTGCCTCGGATTCTATGTCTCCCTCTTTCTCTCTCTGTCCTTTGCCTGCTCTCTCTCTCTCTCTCAAAGACAAATAGACATTAAAAAAAACTAAATAATTATGTTACATGAGCCCATTACGAAGAGTTCTAATGTCTCGTCACATTTGGAAGGTGTCTTAACACTCCACTCACTGCCTATTCCTTCAAGCAGGAATGCTATGGCAATTCCAAGATGGCTGATGAAAACATACTGGAAAAGTAACATTTTCTACAGAATGATGGAGCAGACTACCCAGCATGACTTGGCTGGAGGACAAAGTTAACTTTTAAGAATGACAGCTCAGCCAGAGTGAAAGTTGCCCTAATGTTGCTGTTTCACATTAAAGCCTGGTCCACCTCGACAGAACTGTAGGAGCTCCTGGGAAATTCCTGTGCGCCAGTCTACTGTCATACACTTTTCCCTAGGTTTATAACCTTTGTGGTTTTTCTTCTCTCTGAACACTAACTTATTTGGCTCAATTACAGCTAAAAAATGGCAAAACCAAAGCCAGTCTTTACACTTCGGTCAATCAATCAACACGATGCTATCAAATACCAAACAAGAGCTGAGCAATGTGAGCTCCACAGGAACAAGATATTTCTAGAAGGGGCAGTGGACTGATCCCGTTTTGACTTGGGGAACATATCATTTCGACATTTGTTGACATTTCTTGCCCTCAAATTTTCCATAATTTATAACCTCTTCTGAAGCTTCAAGCAGTTTTAATTACTTGAATGTATGCTCTAATTTTGCTTATGTTGTGGATAAGTTTGAAAAGTTAACCTTTCTAACATCAAGTTAGAATCATTAAGGAAGTGCTACCAATTCTGCTTACAGAATTGTACACTAGTGGCACTTAATGTACGCTAGCGACATTTCACTTTCAGTGCTGGCACTTGTGCATTTTCTCTGCTCGTCCTGCATTCACAATGTCAAGTGCAGTTTCACCCTCTTAACAATTCTAGGAAACCTTAGCACATGATTTTCTTTCCTTGTTTCTCATCTGCCTAGATGCATTGGGATACACCAACTGAGGTTGCCCTTGGTTAGTACTATAATTTCGGTGCCTCCAGGCCAGTTCAATAAAACATATGTTACAACAGATTTGTATGGTGACCTCATTTCAAGAACGGCCTTGACTCTGTAGGTTCATGATCCAAGTTGTTGGCCTTTGTGTTTTTTTGATTCTCATCACATATTAACATTTGTAAGTGAAAATAAGAGAAGTTCTTGGTATCTGTTATATGAGTAGAAATTTTTTTGCCTTTCTGGGTTGAGGTAGCCTGGTGTTAAGAACAAAGTCATCTTATTTAATATTTGCAGTATGTTTGCCTCTCTGCGCATATGTTGGGACTTTGGTCTCATAGCTCTGCAGTGGTGATGATCTCCAAGTGTGGAAATACAAATAGTATTCATCTTTCTCTCTATCACAATTAAAGTGCCAGGAGAAATGCCCACTTAAAAATTATTTTGTGTTTGGGGCACCTGGGTAGCTCAGTTAGTTGACTTTGGTGGCTCAGTCAAAGCATCTGACTTTGGCCCAGGTCATGATTTCATGGTTAGTGAGTTCAAGCCCCGCATGGGGCTCTGTGCTGACAGCTCAGAGCCTGGAGCCTGCTTCGGATTCTGTGTCTCCCTCTCTCTCTGCCCCCACCCTGATCCTTCGTGTTCTCTCTCTCTTTCTCTTTCTCTCTCTCCCCACCCCTCTCAAAGGTAAATAAAGATTTAAAATAATTATTTTGTGTTCATGCCAGCCTCTTTTATATGTCTTCTACCCTGCTCCTTTATGCAAATAGATATATGTTCATTGAAAAAAATTCAATAACGATGAGAGATCGTTCAATGTTGGAGAAAAGGAGCCTCAGTCATCTACTGCTGTTAGAGTCTTTGGGTGGGAAAGAACCACCATCAACATACTGAATTATAACCTTGCAAATCTTTTCAAATACATGTAGACAGAATGACATATATTTCTGTATCTGCCTATCAACCATCTATCTACCTACCTATATAGTGTGTCATATTTTAATTTTTCAAATAAAAATGATATTGCATTTTCTTGCTTATTTTCACTTAATGAATAATGTTTGTAGAGATCTTTCCTTTTTCTAGGTATAGACTCTCATATATTTTAGAGATGTCTCCTCCTCTCTCCATAGAGATTCAGGTAATTCACACATTTTTCTGCCTCACACGATCGTGCAATGTACATCATTGTAAACATCTTTTGTATCTGTGCAAATATTTTTTTCCTAAATGAATATAAAATGTTGCAATTTTCAGATCTTTGCATGGTATGTGAATGATGTTTGGTTTTGAGAAACTATTAATAGGCTAGGAAAGACTCCCCACTAAAGGATATGTAACATTTAAAAAGTCTGTCAGCATTTGCCACATCTTCACAACAAATTTTGGTTTTAAGTTTCTTAATGTTTCCCATCTGGAAGTTGACAAAAATTAGGTCCCATTATATGCTTTGCATTTTACTGATTATTACTGAGATTGAGCATCTTTTTCTTAGCCATGTGTTAGTGAATCAAGTATTCATTTCTTTTGCCTATTTCTTTTACTTCATTGCTGTTGTATAAAGATCTACAGGGCTTGGAAAGTATTTTGCATATGAATTCTTTGACATTTATGTGTAAATAATTTCTCCCAATCTGTCATTTTACTTTTAAATTTATTTATATTTTTATATGCAATTTTAAAATTTGAAACAATAAACTTTTTCTTCTTTTGTGGATTTTATGCTTGTGTTTTGTTTTAGATGTTTCCCCTCAACTTATTTTCCCCCTATATTTTCATATTTTTGTTTTGTGATCCTTTAAATCCATCTGGAATGTTTGTGTTTTTTTAAACATGCATTTTTCTCTAAGTTTTTTTTTAAGTTTCTTTATTTATTTTTGAGAGAGAGGGGGAGTGGGGGAGGGGCAGAGAGAGATGGAGAGAATCCCAATCAGGCCCCTTGCTGTCAGTGATATTGGGCTCCATCCCACAAACCATGAGATCATGACCTGAGCTGAAATCAAGAGTCCAAGGCTTAACTGACTGAGCCACCCAGTCTGGAATGCTCTTCCATCTGTAATGCTCTTAAATGGACTGATGGATGACTCTAACCTTACATATTTAAATATGAATAGATGATTCTGTAAATACCACACTTTTCGTATTCCCCATTAATTTGAAGGCCAAACTTTGCCGGAGGACTGGCCACACAAAAGCTGACCACAATCTCCTTCACACTTTGCTTCATTTTCTGTAGATGTTGGAAGGCTGATACCTTGATTCCTCTGCTGCTAGATGGTCAAATGATTCAGTTCTTCCCAAGGAGATGTTTGCAGAAGTCATTGAAAGGGAATTTCCACAAAAGATTTAGCTATGGATCAAACTAGTGTGCCCCCTTTGGGTTTTGCTCCGCCAAGATCTTTCTGCTAAAGATATGGGTGTGAGTTGAAGCTGCAGACCTCTGGAAGCTGTGAGCGACAAAGACGGACAAGGACTAACAGCAGGACAGAAGAGGAAGAGCCTTGTGTCTGGGGACGTCACTAAGCCCCTGCTTTCAGTGCTGACATATTAACCATAATTGATTTACTCTTGTGTTTTCTGTCAAAT
The DNA here is from genome assembly GCA_004023845.1 of Helogale parvula. Taxonomy (NCBI): domain Eukaryota; kingdom Metazoa; phylum Chordata; class Mammalia; order Carnivora; family Herpestidae; genus Helogale; species Helogale parvula. Next base: position 43,403 of record PJEM01006535.1, on the reverse strand, counting down.
ACAATTTTAATAATTAGAATCATAAACCAAATTCCAACATATTCATATAACTGTTTCTAGAGTTATTCTTCCTTATTGTTCATTCCCATATCAACACCACAACAATTTAATTAGTATTGAGTTCATTCAGATTTAAGTATACACGTCATTTAGTATTTGGAAATACATAAATTCGTCTTTTGCTCTTTATTCAAATATTCATAAACTTTTATTTTTTCATTCAATTTTAAAATTTGTTATATTGTCTTATTTCTTAAATAATACTTCTTAGGTGTGATATAAATTAAATATTTTTGAATGTTTTGCTTGTTTTGTTTCTGTACTTAAAATTATTATGGTTTTTACTGTTACCGCTGTAGAAAATTACAATGACAGGCTGTCCGACTTGAAGTATCTTGGATTGCAGAGCTAAATCTTAGTTGATCAGGGGATGTTTTTTCATTTTAGTATTTTTTATGCATTTTGGTAAAATGTTATGTATGATTGTGTATGTATGTATGACAACTATGCTTATTACTAATACTGAATTGTAGTTTTCTTCCTTTTGCTATCATTTTCTGGCACAACACCATGGTTATTTAAGCCTCAGGAAATGACTTGGGTATTTTTCCATTGTTTGCTCTTGAATACTTTGTATAAGATGGGAATTATCTGTACTTTGAACGTTTGGCAGACCTTGTTCATAAACTATTTAGGTGTTATGTTTAGGCTTTTCTTCAACTTCAATGGTAGAATTTTTATTTAGAATGCCTCCTTCAAACATCTTACATAATAATGATTTCAAAATCGTTAAATTGTTGATTTGACCATTTATACTTTGCTTTGTAATTCCCAGATAAACAAAGAAATAAAATTATTAGATAGACATACATTTTATGGATTAACAACATTCTTAAAAGGCATAGATAACATTATTCGAGTTTTTGAGTTTAACTAACAAACAGAGTCCCTTATCACTAAGGGACATTTATTTAAAGAAACTAGTCTTAGAATATGTCCCTTTAATTAGGAATTTATTATTAAGAAGCAGAATCAGACCTATACATACAGATAACAAACTGATGGTTGCTAGAGGGGAGGAGGTTGGAAAGTGGGAAAAATGAGTGAAGAAGGAGGGAGACACAGGTCTTCAGTTACGGAATGAATAAGTCAGAGGAATAAGGGGCACAGCATAGGAAATACAGTAAGTGACACTGTGGCAGCGATGTAAGGGACCAAATGGCAGCCACACTTGTGGTGAGCACAGATGATGGGTAACTGGTGAAATCACTAAGTTGTCCACCTGAAACTGTAATACCCAAGTCCCCAATATCGCCCCCAAAAGCAGAGACCGCCAGGGAAACCGGGTCACGCATGCAAAAGTAAAGGGCTTTATTACTACGGGCTTATAAGCATGGGCTCACAGACTCCACCAACACACTGGATCCACGTGGAACAAGCCCCGAACATGGCGGGCAGTGGCTCTTTTAGGGAGAGGGCGTTATAGGAAATGGTGACACAGGCATAGTGATCCAATCCCTACTCCCCCATCAATACTGGCAGTTGTGGAAGCCAATCACAACGTTTAGAGTATTGACCAATCAGAGTGGGCCCAGAACCCTCATGTAGGGCGTGACTAGTCTTAAGCAATAGGTGATTATCTTATAGCCTCCATCTTTAGGCCCGCCCTTAGAAATGTTAAAGGTGTTCATGAAGTCAGTTTCAGACCTGCATCCTTACAAAACTAATGTAACATTGAGTGTGAACTACACTTAAATAAAAAAGTCCAGATTCTAAACACTGTATGACAATAGCACTGTTATTAAAAGTAAGACTGACTTAATGGGAATATTTTTGAGAATGTCAAACAAGTGTCTTGACAAAGAAGGAAAAATGTAAAATTCTAGAGAGTGTCATATAATATCTTAAAATGTTGCATTTTGTGATTATAGACATTTTCTATAAATGCTTTTTTGAATCAATAATACAGAAGGGCAGAAGGGTATAAGAGAAACTACTACTATTTTTGGTAAGGCATAGTATTATTTGACTTTTAGAATTATGTACATATATTACTTTGATGTAAATTTAAAACTGACTTATAAAAAAGAAAAAAGTAGGAGTATGTATGGGAGGAATTTCACTAAATGTTTGAAAGGCCTTGAGAAATGATTTTGAAGAGCTTTTCTTTAGTTTTCTGTGTGTTTTTAGATTTGTTGTTATTTGACTATAGTTGACACCCAATGTCACACTAGTTTCAAGTGGACAACTTAGTGATTTGACAAGTTTATCTAAGATGCTAGCATTGACCACAAGTGTAGCAACCATCTGTCCCATTACATCGCCACCACAATATCATTGACCGTATTCCGTATTTTCTGCTTTTAATTCCCATGACTTACTCATTTCATAACTGGAAGTCTGTATCTCCCTCTCTTTTTCATCCATTTTGCCCATCCCCCCACCACCCTCCCCTCTGGCAACCATCAGTTTGTTCTCTACATTTATAGTTCTATTTTTTTTTAGCATTGTTTAACGGTTATTTACTTTTGAAAGACAGAGAGAGACAGAGCGTGAGCAGGGAAAGGGCAGTGAGAGAGGAGTTACAGTGTCCGAAGCAGGCTCCAGGCTCTGAGCTGTCAGCACAGAGCCCAAGGCGGGGCTCACACTCACCAACTGTGAGATCATGACCTGAGCTGAAGTTGGGCACTCAACTGACTGAGCCACACAGGTACCCCTCTATATTTATAATCCTGATTCTACTTTTTGCTTATTTATTAATTTTTTTAAGATTCCATTTATGAGTAGAATCATTTGGTATTTGTCTTAGTCAATCTGACTAATTTTATGAAGGTAACCTACTGGTCGGGAGAAGATATTTGCAAGTGACATATCTGATAAGTGATTAATATCTGAACTATATAAAGAACTTACACAACTCAACCAGAAATATCCCACAATCTTACTAAAAAATGGGCAAAAGGCATTTTTCTAAAAATAAATATAGAAAAGCAACCTTATAGAGGCAGTCAACAGACACATGAAAAGATGCATGGTATCATTCATCATCAGGGAAATGCAAATCAATATCACAATGAGATACCATTTTACATCAGTCAGAATAGCTAAAATAAAAAACACAAGAAGTAGCAAGTGTTGGCAAGAATGTAGAAAAAAAGGAACACTCGTGCACTTTTGGACCGGATATATAAATTGGTACGGCCACTGTGGACAGCGGTATGGAGGTTCTTGAAAAATTAACAATAAAATTGCCACATGATCTAATAATTCCAGTGCTGGGTATTTACCCAAAGAAAAGTAACACAATAATCTGAAAATATACTGTACCCTTATGTTTACTGCAGTGTTATTCACAATAGACAAAATACGGCAGCCCAAGTGTTGTCTACAGAAGAATGGATAGGAGAATGTGGTCTGCACACACACATGCATACACACACACACACACACACACACACACACACGCATACACAAAGAGAGAGACAGACAGATAGACCCAATGGAATAATACACAGCCATAAAAAGATGAGATCTTGCCATTAGCAAACACACAGACAGACCTAGAGTATATTATGTTAAATGAAATAGGCTAAACTGAGAAAGGAAAATAATTTTTCTTTGCATAGGGAATCATTTTTGAAATCATTTTTCATTTTAAACATTAAGAAAGTAAAAATATTGAAAGCACTCAGGACTGTGCAGGGAAAGTATGATAAATTACTATAGACCTAAAAAATTTCAACAGAAAATCATTCTCTTTCTGGACAATACCAGCATAGCACAGATTTTGGCTAAAAATAAAATCTATAATTAAGTAAAGAGAATGGACAAGGGACCTATCACTTTCTAAAAAGAGTAAGCACCTATTTCTTTTTCAAAACATACTGAGCACAAAAACATATTTTATGTATATTTTATATCCAAATAACAGACACATTCATGGTCCCAATGTTCAACCTGTTATAAACCTTATTAATATGATCCTTAATAGCTTTTAAGTTAAGAAATTTCCCATTTTGAATATATTTCATGGTAATATTTCATATAACTTGACCCTTATGTGGGAATTATAAACCATATATTTAGACAGAATCAGCATTTACTTAGCTGAGGGATGTATTCAAAGAGTAAATAAATGTATTGCTATAGACTGAATTGTGTCTCCTAAAATTCACATAGGGAAGACTTACCCTTGCCATGTTATGGTATTTGGAGATGGAGCCTTCTGGAAGATGCTTAGAACATGCAGGTGGGGCACTCACAAGGGGGGTCGCCTCAGCGCTCACAGAAGAAAGCACTCGAGCCATGATCCTTCTCCGTCCAGTGAGCACAGGACAAGAAGGTGGCCGTGTGCAGACCAGGAAGGGGACGCTCCCCAGACACTGAATCCGATCTGCTAGCACCTTGACCTTGGATTGCCCAGCCTTCAGAATGGTGAGACTAAATGGCACATAGTCTTCAGTATTTCATTATAGCAGCCTAAGCTGAAGAAGACAAAAATATCCTCACACAACGCACCTCCCACGTCAACACACACACACACACACATACACACACACACACACACCCCACTGTGCATGAGTGGAAAGTACCTCGAACATAATATAAATTTAAATTAGACAAATTTTACAGGCTGTCACTCTGTTTCCATGTCTGACAAACAATTGATCTAAATAAAATTATAATCATGATCGGGAATATTTTGGGAAAGTTAACTCCAAATCTGTATTTATTTAATTTTATAAGTGTCTAAAATTAAAAAGTTCCAATTTTTGTAAGTGTCCATACAGAAGTATCAGACAATAATCTTATAAATCACTTTAATGTTTTAAATGGCCTAGTATGTATACTAATTTGCATATATAGTATACACAATTTTAATAAATGAGATATATCAAATATAAACAATAGAAGTCAATGACCTCATAAGTTTGCCCTCAAAATTGATTTGTTTGAAAGTGTTTAAAAAATATCCAGTTAAGATTGTCCTAAAAGATAGCAATAGCTTCTCATACTAAAAATATTTTCGACATTTCAAGCTAAACATTTTCTTTCTTTTCAGTATCCTTATCAATTTGATTGTTTCTTTGTCTCATTTTGCTTTTAGACTGCAGGACTACCTCCATAATACCTGAGAAAAATTAAAGACACAGAAAAATCAGGTGGCTTTGTTGAATTTTACAGGGTACCCACCCTAACATTTTGTTACATGGTTCTTGAATTACTTAATCATAAATAATTAAAAATTGAAAAAAACAGGAAACCTTGAATCTTATTTCACAATATTATTTTGAAGCAGCAACTTTTAAATTAAGTGGGAAATCTCTAATCTGTCATCGTTGGCTGACATTTACCTTCCCATTCCATCAAGATCGTCTTGCTTGAGTCCATAACCTTTCTGTGAGGTGGATATTCTTTTTCTCAGACTTACTTTAAAATGGGGAAACATGAGGCTCAGAGAGTCTTATGATTATTTAAATAATAGATCTGAGTTTTCTAAATTAAAGCCTTCTTATTTTAAAGTCAGATTTTTTTTTTTTTTTTTTTTACCACCAAGTCTACAAGGGTTCTCAGAAAGGCTCATTAACTGCCTCAGGTCTCTGAAGTGACTGTTCTTCATGCAGGGCAAGCTCTTTGGGCACATTTCCTTCAGAGTTACCTACATAGAAAATTTGGCTACATAGACTCTTCTGAGAACTTTCAAATTAAGGATGCTATTTAAATGGATTGGAAAGGTTTAGGCTTAAACACTGAAGGAAATTTAAATTTAAATAGTTCTTTTTTTTAAGTCTAGTCATCAAAGTCCTTTATTCCTTTGTTTTGCTGTAAGTGTATTTATTTATTTTGAGAAAGAGAGAGAGAGAAAGAGAGAGCAGGGTTGGGGCAGAGAGGGAGAGAGAGAGAGAGAGAGACAGAGACAGAGACAGAGACAGAGACTCCCAAGCAGGTTATGTTCTATCTGCACAGAATCTGGCCTGGGGCTGAGACTCACAAGATTTCAGGTCCTGAGATCATGACCTGGGTGGAAATCAAAAGTCAGACACGTTCAACCTACTGAGCCACCCAGGCACCCCATATCTTGTTTTATTTTTTAAATTTCAGGATGAAATGCATAGTACCTAAAAAAAATTGAGAGTAGTAGAGAGATACAGTGAAAGACTGACGGAAAGACAGACACAAAGACACAGATAACAGGGAGACTGAGCACACAGAGGGAGCTGCATCCCTTTCAAGGTCTTTTGTGAGATTCTTATCAACTGCGTATCTGAGTCTCCAATTCCCACACCTTTTCGATGACATCAGACTGTGTGGTGTGAAAAGAACAACTGTATTTCTGGGAATAACAGCGAAATGTGTGAGAGCTCAGCTCCCTCCTCCACGCCCTGAAAGCAGCAGCAGAACTTTTTCGCCATTTCGATAATTTGGTTGTCTCAAAGTCACATTATTTTGATTCCCGCTAAGTTTGAACAGAGTTCCTTTCCTGAATTTCCTTTTTTTTCTTTGCATTTTTCTGACTGTGGTTTTAGTGGTTCTGATTTATTCAAGCCACAAATGCCATGGATTCTTATTATTTGTCCGTTGCTTTCCCAGGTTTTGCCTGTAAGGTCCTCCGGGGACAAAGAAGCAGAGATGAGAGGGGAATGCTAGCAGCTGGTGGGTTTGCTAGGGCTCAGGAAGGATGCTGGAGAGCAATAAATGTGGGAGGAGGCAAGAGTAGCAAAACCTTCAGACTAGGATGCTGATCTAACATCTAACATGCCTGTGAGGGGAAACGGGGAGGGGGAGGGACAGAATTGGCCAGGGAGGGATCCCTGGGAGCCTGAACTGAAGCCTTGGCCATCCCAGCAAGGAGCCCCAGGGCACAGGCCAGTTGTTGGGGGTATCTTGTGCTGGGCAGAAATGGCCCATCCTGTGGTCACCGCTGTGCTCAGTCACTTTTCTCCTAGAAAAGTGAGATCCCAGGACCCTTGCCTGAGGTGTCTGCTCTTTGCACTTCCCCACAGGGAAAGCGGAAGCCCTTTCTCGAAGGTAGTGTCATGTATGAACTTCCATGCTGCCAGGGAGGGGCAAGGAGCAGGGTAGGAAACAGGGAGACCTAATCCCTGCCAAAGGGAGAGCTAGTGGAAGAAGACAGCAAGGAGTGAATGAGAACATACACAAGGCGCTTCTGGAAGTTTAGGGACCATTAAGGAAACAACATGCGTTCTTTTGGATAGAGTGGTGGGGGGTAAAAACCGGAGGCCATGTGTAAGGCCCCTCAGGATCACTAATGAGCCCCGAACAGTGTCCAGACAGAACACAACGCTCTGTCCTGTGGAACTCCCCACTGCTGGGACTTCCACCTGACCGACGGACAGGAGTCAGGCATGCACTGAAACGGCTCTTGAGGGATGTCTCTAATTTAGGCACAGAGTTCAGGCCCTCATTCACCCCTTTAGAACAGCCTTTGGGTGTGGGCTGCCCCCACCCAAGGATGTAACCTTGAGTAAGACAGCTCTGACGGGCCAAGGGCAGATTCCAGAGCAGAAACCAGACAGGAATCAGCAGCAAACTCCTGAGAAGTGGAAAAATGAAGGCCTCAGTTTTGAAAAGGAATCCGCATACGCACCAGGACACCCACCGCACTGTCGAAAATATTCGAGTGCCTGGAATTTAAAATAAATTGTAATCTGAGGAATTGTAAAAAAAAAAAAAAATGTCATCCATGGCAGTGATGTATTTGGAGAGGAATTAATGAACTCATAAGTTCTTCAAGAAAAAAGAAGAAAGAAGTCAGCCAGAGGCACTAGGCTTCTGTCTCAGGAAGGAAGAGGGACCTCAGAATGGTGGAGGGGATGTGGCTGCCACCCCGCGGCACTGGACAGAGCGCCCCGAGGATGGAGGTGGAAAGAACCACGTTATGCGTCGCCCTGGAGCAGCGGAAGATCCGGGAAGATTGAGGGTGACTTCTGCGTTGTATGCTGGAGAGACTAATGAATGCATGATGGATTTCTTTATTGATCTTATAACATCTCTTTGCAAGAATTTGTCGATTATACTTGTACCAACTCCATGTATCCAGTTTGTTTCCTTTTACAATATTTACAATATTTGGATCATTTGTGATATTAAAGGGTTTAAAAAATGGTCAAATCTATTTATCTTTTAAGAATTCTTGCATTAATTGATGCTTAGAAAGCCATTCTCCATCAATCGAGAATGTCTTCTGCAGTTTTTATTCCATAAACATTATTCTTTAATTTGAAGCTCTTGAATTTAGCAGAAATGGATTCTCTGGTATGACGTCAGTCTAAGTAGTCTTAGAACTGAGTTCATTCACGACCTTGTAATGGCTGGCTGGGCAGTAGGCTGTAAGGTGGAGAGTTCTTGAGCGTTCTCCATCAGCATCTCATGCGTCACGAGCCAAGCATGGAAGGAAAAATGGAAAGAAGAGATGGGTTTCGTCCATCGTTGCTGCTCTTCAGGCAGGAAGCAGTTTTCCTTCGCTTTTATTCCCTTTTGCTGCTGCGGATCTTCAGCCCATCCCATCATTACGATCTCACCCCGTCACACACCGGATCTCAGCCCCGATACCTGGTTCAGCTCCATATTCTCAGGCAGTGTTGTGGTTGTGTCTCTAACACACACACACACACACACACACACACTCTTCTGAGTGATAATGATGATTTGGTTGATTATGGCTTGAGAAGACCTGGCCGTGGTCTTCTTTGATGGGATTATGGAGACTCAGTGGAGGAATAAAAATCAATGCAATGGACTAATAGAGATTTCCTAAAAGCAACGTTGAAAACATAAATGCACAGAATTCCTAAATTGTTTTTGAATGCTGGAAGGGTCTAAAACTTTCTGTAGAAAACAGATTGTGAAGTTTTGGGGTTTCTAATACTTTCACACAAAGCTGAAGTTACATGTTACATGAGAGTCAAATTCATATTCATTCATGTGTTCGTTGTTTCATCTACTTGTTTTTCCCAGCAGAATTTAATTAAGCAGTTACTAAGTGTCAAATTAGCATTTAGGTATCTGAGATTGGAAGATGAAGGACATTCACCTTCTGCTATTAACAATCTCTAATGGTTAAAGATGTGGGCGTATGAAGAGATTATTTTATTGTAATTATATGGTAAAGGTAGTGATAGAGATGTGGCTAGTTTGTCATGAGCATCTGGAGAGTCATCTTCCCTAAATTGATGGATGTGGTCAAAAGGCATCCTGAAAGAAAATATTATACGGTCCGTAGGTGTGCTTACTTTACACAAAGGACAATAGGGAAGTAGCTAGATGAAGGCAGAGGCACCAGGATGATCTCATTCTGCGTGTCTTTTAGATTCTGAACACAACACATGCTGAATGTCTTAGGAATGCTCCCAAATACAGTGAGTCCGCCCTGGTGGTTTTGCACTCCCATTTCCAGCTTCGTCTCAGGATTCAGTCTAGGCTGTGAAGTGATGCTTACTAGCTTTTGCCGTCTGTAAAATAGAGCCACACCTTACTCGAAGGTAAAAAGATTACCGCTCCGGGAGCCTGGTGGCTCAATTGGCCAAGCAGCTGACTCTTGATTCAGCTCAGGTTATGACCTCTTGGTCCATGAATTCGAGCCGGGTATCAGGCTCTATACCAGCACTGTGCCTGCCTGGGATTCGCTCTCTCTCTCTCTCTCTTTGCCCTTCATCTGTTCATGCTTGCTCTTTCAAAAATAAATAAATAAACCTTACATTTTGGTTTATTTTGGCTAATATATTTAGGAAAATATAAAATGTGATGAGATATTTTAAAGGTGTGGAGGCTCTATAAACAAGTTGGTATATTTGCACAAATAACAGAAAAGTTTATTTTAACAGGCATTGGCTTCCTTGCCAGAGTATGAACATCTTCTCTCATTCTGAAGAAATACTTCTAGACACAATTATCATATTTCTACCTTGAGGTTTACAATGCTAACCATAGAATATTTTTAAATTAAATAGTTGTTAAGAAATTTGTTGACATTTGAGGAAAATTTTAGATCAATTCATAGTTTTCTAGAAAAGAAAGCCAGTGTTTTTCTGTCGGTACATCTGGTCAATTTGAGTTGCTTCCTTGTGCATGCCAGATGATTACGACACTGTGTCAGATCACTTGTAAAATGTCTAATTATTTTTATTACATTTAACCTCTTACCAATGCACATACTAGTGTTCTGGGGATAGAAAAAAAGAAACATAAGCTCTTAGAAGAAAATTATATTCTCTGATGTTTTTAAGATTAAATATAGCCTTGTTATACTGGCTGAGAAATGACCTTTTACATGTCCTTTCTAATAGCTTCCAGAGATCTTTGATTCTCTAAAATTGAACAAAAGGAAGCATAAACGTCCTGTTGCGCGCTCTCTCTCTTTCTCTCTGGTGTCTTCGAGTTTCTTTGACTTCTTCTCAAACATGTTCTGCACATTATTCAAATGAATGTCAAATTAAACTCTGGCATCTCGTACAAAGAGCTAAAAGAGTTCAAAGTTTTGATGGACATTTAGACAATCTAGAAAAGTCTCGTTTCTAACCCAATTCCCTGAAAGTTCACATTGAAAAGTCCCATTTGATTATAACTTTAAAATGTGTCTCTGTGTGTGTGCGTATCATAAAGAGAGAGAGAGAGAGAGAGAGAGAGAGAGCGCGCGTGAGGGAGAGAGACCCTATATAAACTCGGAATGGATCACACAGAATTTCCTTTACTTGCACTTTCCCTAACAAACTTGGTTTCATCTTTTAGCATCCTTTCTACTCCCATCCCCCCATTTCCTAAGTAAGCTCGGCTTGGGTCTCTAGTTTCTCGGTGGAAGTTTCCTACTTGTGCTGACACAGCAGGCCTCCAGGCCACTCAGTAGCAGACTGGAAATCGGAATCAGATGAAAGCAAGAAACCTGCCTGCGTTCTGGCCCCTGCTTTCTCAGAAACAGCCATGTCCTTAGGCAAAGCATTTAACTGGGGCTCCTGTGCCCAGATCCCCGCATTAGCTATGAAGGCTATTTTGTTTAACGCCTCATTCAAACGTGATCCGCTCTTTCCTGTTCTTCTCATCTGCAACCCAGCTAGAATGATTGAATTAAAGTCACAAGGGCTGGAAGGAGATGGTGCGTGTAGAGCTCTCGGAAATGCCTAGCGCCTAAAAAGCGTCCCATAAATATTGGATACTGTGCCGTGGTGAGATGGAGACGGAGTGCCTGGGTGCAGGTGAGCACGCCCGGGGTGCGGAGGGAGGCGGCATCGCCCAGGTAGACGGTGTTGAATGAGGACTCCAAGACTGCTGGGGTCCATACAGTGGCCAGAAATCACATGTGGCTCTTTCAATTTAAAGTTAATAAAGGGTTGCTTGGGTAGCTCAGGCAGTTAAATGTCAGACTCATGATTTTGAATCAGGTCATGATCTCACAGTTTGTGAGATGGAGCCCCATGTGGATGTTTGAGCTAACAGTGTGAAGCCTGCTTGGAATTCTGTCTCTCCTTCTCTCTGCCCCTCCCCTGCTTGCACTCACTTTCTCAAAATAAATGCATACATACATACATAACATTTTAAATTAATAAAAATAAAAACTTCAGTTCATCAGTCACATGGGTCATGTTTCACGTGTTCAGTATTTCTATGGATTCAATGGCTATTGTATTGGACAGTGTAGATACAGAACATTTTCAGAATCACAGAAAGTCTTATGGGAAGCAGTTACGTAGAACAAAATCCCAAGGAACATATTCCGATTAAAGACTCATGATAATAATGGCTAATTCAGTGAGTATTTACCTTGTCATGTGTGATACTAAAAACCTTAATAAATTATCTCCACATTTCCTCAAAAGCTCTACAAAATATTTATCATTGTTATTCACATTTTACATCGGAGGAAACCAGGAAGGATGGTTTAAGAATGACTCTAGGTGACTCACCAAGAGTAACGATCAGGGAACATCATGACCCAAATCTAAGCTCGACTCCAAAAATAGCAGTTCCAGATCAATCTTTCAGTCAGCTGCCGTTAGACATGTCGCCACATGGGGCTGGCTCTGAGATCTCTACAAACAGCGTCATTATATTGAGAATATGCTCCTTCTTTAAGTGTAGGCTCACGTTTCATTTTTTAAATTGCTCTATCTCCCACGGCCCCAAAGAATGGTGATAATAACAAGATAAATATTTTCAAAATACTTCTGACCCTTCTAACTTCTAGGCCAAAAGACATAACACGTTAAATGATTTGCCCAATGGTGTCTTTCCCCTAGTTTTATTGGGGTATGATTGACAGATAAAATTGTATCGATTTATGGTGCACCACAGGACATTTTGGTATGTGTACCCACTGTGAAATGGTTACCACAGTCAAGTTGATTAGACGTCCAAAACCTCCCAGAGATGCCTTCTTTGATGGTGAGAACCTTAAAATCTCCTCTTTGAGTAAATTTTGAGTATACGATACATATGATTAACTAAATCACCATGCTATATATTAGATCCCCAGAGTTTGCTCATTCGATAACTGGAAGTCTCTACCGTTTGACTAATATCTCTTTCCCCCCACCCTCTAGCCCACACTAACTACCGTCATACTCTCTGTTTCTGTGAGTTCTACATTTTTAGATTCCACATAAGTGTAAGATCATACAGTACTTGTGTTTCTATGTCTAATTTATTCACTTAACATAATATCCTTCAGAATCATCAAAACTGTCACAAATGGTAGGATTTCCTTCTTTTATATGGCTGAGTAATATTTCATTATATGTACCATATTTTCTTTCATTTTTAAATATAATTTATTGTCAAGTTGGCTACATACAGTGTATAGAGTGAGCTCTTGACTTCAGGGGTAGAGTCCATGATTCACCACTCACATACCACACCCAGTGCTCATCCCAACAAGTGCCCTTCTCAATGCCCATCACCCATTCTCCCCTCTCCTTCAACCCCCCCGCCCTCACCATCAGCCCTCAGTTTGTTCTCTGTATTTAAGAGTCTCATATAGTTGCCTCCCTCTCTGTTTGAAACTATTTTTTCCCTTCCAGAATTCATCATTGACAGACATTTAGGCTGTCTCCATTTCCTGGCTATCAGGAATGAGTCAATGATGCAAGTTATTACCATCTGGCTTGGGACACTTTGGGTAAAGACCAGAAACTAGAACCGGTTCCCAAATTTTTAAATCTGATGCTTTTCCCACCTGTTCTTTCCTCCTGCTGCCTCCCTGTAGTGCACTTAGCACACTCCTGATGCATTTACCTCATTTTACAGTCTGTTGTCAAATGCTCCCTGGGGACAACTGGAATAGGGTATAAATCACTGCTTTTCCTGTTTCTCCCTGAACAGGAAGGCTGGAGGCAACAGCCCGATGTCCCTGGCCTTTGTTTTTGCTTTGTTCTATTTTGCATTATGTCAATAGTCAAATTTGCTATTTTGACTATTTTGCTTGCGGAGGTTTTAACAATGCTATGGATCTATCATCAATCATGTTAGATGATAAAATTAACACAATCAACCCCTATTGTAGTCACTCTGAAGCACAAAATTGCTTTTCAAAGATAATAGTAGCTTTTTCCAAAACTCTGCTCTTCCCTCTACTTCTGCCGCTGGCTGATGGTGGATGATTGGCAGGTGACAATCCCTTTCACTTGACGTATCTCTGAATTTATGTTTTCGTAAGCGACATTTTGATGATATGTGACTCATGTGATGCTAATAATACTTTTCACATTCATCTCATTTTTGCCTTCATAGACTTACATAAGCAGAAAATTACTGTGTTTGTATAAAAACAGTTCTGCAGAATTATCTGTGAACTTAGAGAATTACGGCTTCATTTGATGCTGAAAATGTCACCGTTTGATTATTTCTGCCATCCCATCAATCAGAATCTGAGATGCTATTTCAGGGTAAGAGGGAAAAAATGATGTTCTCAGAAAAACCAAAACCAAAACCTGAGCACTTGGACCTCAAGGGAAACCACAGCACAGATCCCATGTAGCAGGCCATTTAACTACAGAAGAGGGATACTATTTATTCTCGTCGGGAAGCATATGTCAAGAAAATTATTGTTGAAATGATTACAATGATGTATTAACATTCTCTCCTCTGCTGTATATGTTCAATAAGTGGTTTTTGGTGGACTAACAAATGTCCATTTTCACGCAGAAGTGTTTTTTAGAGTTTATATTTTAAGAAATGTAAATATATGAAAATTATAGAAAACCATCTCTGTAGTCTTGCTACTATTTTCTGATGGCCTGCAACTGCATATGAAATTTGAAATGGAATATAACTTTCCTTTTGGATTTTACATTATTAAAAACAAAACAACTTTCCTAAAGCCATTCCATTTTGTGAAGTAGCATATTTAAGTATGTACGTAAGATAAGATTGACATGGTAACCTAATTAGGACATTTACATGCATGTACCACCACGTGCCTACCTCTGTGCAAGGAGTTCTAAGAAAGAAACAAAAAAGAAGTCCTGATCTGTGTACTCAAAGATTTTGCATTCAAACAATACATAATAGTTCAGAAAAAAGGTAAAAAATTATATATATTTTAAAATAAATTTTAAACTATGTAAATAAATATCCGTACTATTTTTAACATCTGTTAGTGTTGTTTGAGATAAACTTATGGAAGAATTGGTCATTAATATGGACACAAAGGAATTGTAAGATTTGGATGAAATTGTAAGATTTGGATGTCACACACAATGTGACAAAATTCAGTTACAAATGTTGACTAGAGACAAAGAATTCATTATTTAGAACATCTAATCACCAAAAATCATAGCACACGTATTGCAAGCAAATTTATTATTGTAAGAGCTCTCATCTGCAAACAAGAAATGGAAAATGAATTTGATTTTGACAGTGTTAATTCCAACTAAAGTAAGTTCATGCAATTCACAATGATAAAATGGCTACCACTAAAAGAAACTGTCTGGGATCAATTTATTTAGATTCTTCTGCCTATTTTACTTAGTCATAACATTTTTTCATTCATAACATAATATGAACACAAATTATTTTTATGGCACCCAACTTGCCTATGTGAAAAGTATTCTTTGCCATGCTTGAATCCTTTTGAGTTTTTGTTATAGTATGGTCTTTCGCCAATGTCTTTGTTAAGACTAGAAATACCTAGGGAAGAAAGATTTTAGTTCTATGCTGATGTTCTCATACAATCATATATTATAACAAGGACATAGTGAAGCAGAAACTGATGTAACTTTCATGGACATCCCACATTGACACCAAAGACAGAATTAGCTGACTTTATCCTGATTAATAAAAATTAAAAAAAAATAGTAAGGGAGAACCAGTCAGAGAGGACATAACTATTTCTAATACGGGGATGAATTATTAACCACAGCAAAAGAGTATAAGATGAAAACTTCACTGATAATAAATGAGATCAAGTCTAAAAAGAAGTTTGTGTTAAATGCTAAAAACTAGTAAGTAAATGTATATTTACTCTCTGAGAAGTTGTACGTGCTAAAAATATAAACAGGCAGTTTCTGCTGAGATGAGAAGAAAATGTGATCCGAGGGTTACTCCCCACTAACGCAACCCTGGGGATGCTGCAAAAGGAAATAGAATTAATGGGTTCTGAAAGCTGACCCAAGAATTATGAGAAATCACTGGGGAGAGAAGGCTGAGTCATGGCGGAGGGCAATTTCATTCTCAAGGGCTGCCAAAACAAAGTACAAAAACAAGGCAGTTTAAACAATAGTTTATTTTCTGGCCGTTGTGGAGACTAGAAATCCAAGATCGTTTGCATTGGGGTGGATTCCTTCTGAGGTTTTTAAAGGACAATCTACCATGACTGTCTCCTGGCTTCTGGTGGCTTCCTGCAATCCTTGGCTTGTAGACTCATCACCATACCTTCATGTCTTATGTTCACATCAAAATCTTATGTGTGTCTGCGTCCAGATTTCCTTTTTAGAAGGACACTGTCCATATTGGATTAGAGCCCAATATTTGTGACCTCATCATAACCAATTATATCTGCAATGGTCCTGATTCCAAATAAGGTCAAATCTTGAGGTACTAGAGTTTGGGACATTAAGTTCTGAACATTGGGGGATGCAATTCACTGCATAACAGAGGGAAATGGATGACTGGATCCAAAAGAGTTCGGATGGCATAAATGGGAGAATAGACTCAAGCAGGGACTTCTCAGTTGTGGTTTTCCATTTTGCATGTCACCCTGAGCCCATCACGGCACATCTCCAGACACTGACAGGGGACCTGTGGCACAAGCCCTGTGTGTCCCATGAAGGAGGCAAGATACAGTCATTTGTTACTGTTGCTATAATAAATTGCCAGAAGTCTTTTGGCTTAAAACAGCATACATTTATGATTTTATATTTGTGGAAGTCAAGAGTCTTGATGCCATTATTTGATATTTTATGTTTGCATTGTTTCTTCTGATTCTCTGAACTGAATAAGAGTAAAATAACTAATAAAAAAGTTCTTGCTTATGTAGTGTCCTCACGTGTTCTGTTTGTCAAGTTTCTCTGTTCTCAGCATGAAGGAAGTTTGAGTATATTTTGCAAACTATATTTGCGGTAACTCTATACACTTTCACAATCAAAGTTTATCGATGCATTATGACTATAAAATCTTACTATTTCATAAAATAACATTTAACAGAAACAAGAGTTAAATTGTTACCTTCCTCAGCACTTTTCAAACTGCAAACCCACTGATAAGAATGAAAAGAAGTCTTGAAAGCTAATTTTCATATCACAAACGTTGTCTGAGTACTTGTATGAAGATGAGTGGGAGAGGGCAAGGGGGAAAGAGAATGTGCACACGCACACTCTCCTGCTTCTTCGGTGCTCGGAACAAGGAATATCGCATCGATGGCCTTTTGTGTGCTGTGGCAAGGACAGTGCTCAGCTTAACTCAGTGTCCAACTTGGGATAAGGTGCCATAATCTTTCAGCAGAAAAATCTAATGAAACCCATGTTTTCAAGGGTGAATTTTCATGGACCAGCATTCTGGATAGTTAAGTAGGTACATAACCAAACTAGCATAAATCTCTGAGATATAACTTTTCAGAAAGTATATTATGTTATTGATTACAAGAAGATATCAAACCTCTGTAATGTTGATTTTGCACATTTTGTTTCAAGCTCAAAGGTGTTTTAAGGGGCCATGGGAGTGGCTCAGTTGGCTGAGCAACTGACTCTTGATTGCAGCTCAGCTCATGATCTCCTGATTTCTGATATTGAGCCCCACATTGGGCTCTGTGCTGATAGCTCAGGGCCTGCATGGCATTCTCTCTCCTCTGCTCTCTCTGCCCGTCCTCCACTCATGCTCTCCCCCTCTTTCTCAAAATAATAAATAAACTTAATATTAGTTTATATATACAGTTATAATGTATTATATATAACTAAATATGTTTAATATCTATAAAAATATATATAACTACATATAAATATGTATAACTATATATGTATATATAACGATATAGCATAGGACTATATCGTTTTATATACATATACACACTCACATATATATATATATATAGTTCTGTTGAATACCAGCTGATACAGAGTCAGTGGGTGGCTCAGTCAGTGAGGCATCAAACTCTTGATTTTGGCTCAGGTCGTGATCTCACAATCATGAATATAAGTTACTAAATAAACTTTGAAAATGGTTGTGTAAAAAGAAGTCTTTTCAGGACAAATGAATATGAAGAGTCTGAAGCATTAAAAATAATTTACATTTAGGTGTATTGTGTTTATTGTGCCTTCTCCTGGACACAGTCATGGGATACAAGTTCGAGGCACTGCTCTGTCCTCTGAGTCCCTAGTATACAGATTTTACAGTAAAGTACATGGCAGGACAGAGTTCTGGAATAGATGCAGCCGTTTACACCTCAGCCTCATCTATTTTTACTAGCTGTGTTTTCACCGACGGTAGAAGAGCCAACACCATTAAAGTAAGAGAATTAGAGATTATAATGAAAGTGTAATCCACTGCTTGCTCAAGCGATTATGTGTATTTTGGACTTTACTCAATACTTAAATTATTCTGTACTGTGTAGTTTTCAAAAGGAATATCAGCATATACATTGGAAATTAAATGCCTAGAATTATAGAAAACAATATTAGGATAAAGGTTTTCTAATGCTATCATTACAGTGGAAACAGAACTAAAGAGAAAGGTGGGTTTTTTCTCTTGGTAATTCCATATTGTTTTGGAGCTTGCCTCCTATTAGTTTCACTGATATAGATAGGTGTATCCTATATCATTGGGTGGCCTCATAACTATGTTTATTGTTCTTAGCGTCTGATCTTCTCTTGGTCAAGAATGTCCATATTTGCTAAGACAGAGCAAGGGTGTGCTTTGAAGTTTGCATCTTAGTGAAGAGAACAGTGTCAGAGCCAGAAACTGCTGTTAGTGATAACCCGGAAATTAGATTTTCTGTAAGGCTCCAATGAGCTCATCAAATATTTAGAGAGCCCTGTGCTAATAATCCTATCAGGGGATATGCAGCATTCAGCATTATGGGTTGTGGTAATCAAGTAGATGAATCCAACAAACAGTTCTTTCATTTACTTTTGGTGTTTCTTTCGGTGCTTTCATTGTGAAAATGTTACTTATCAAACGGCTATTTCTTCTTTATCATCACAGCCAGGGAAAATCAAGTGCTGGTCCTTCTCCACGTGTGGCCTTCTGTCTCCCAGATCACACTGCTTCCAGAGCAAGGCTGTTTCTTCTGGCCATGGTGATGGACTGTTAGGTCCAGAAGGCCATTTCCGGTCCTGAGGGAAGGATTGCTATGGTGACAAGTAAACTCCTTCCTGTTTTTCTTCTCTGTAACAAGACCCCCTATTCTGACCTTCGCCCCAGGAAGGTCAATGGAAGTGGTTCAGAATTTACCACTGTGAAATATGGCACTCCAGCACAAGGATTATGTTGAGATAAAGGCAACGGAGGAAAAGCAGAAGAAGAATGAACTCTCTGCCCTCCCTGTTTGCCTGGAACCTGACCCTAAACTACCATCGGGATGCCCCCAGCTCCCACAGTACCAGGAAGGGAATCCTAACCCTGTCACTGGGTACACCACTGCACTGAGAAGAGTCTACACCCAACTTTTAAAAAAATAATTTATTTATTTATTTCATGTGAGACACACACACACATACACAAACACACACACACACAGAGCAAGCCAGAGCTCAAGTGGGGAAGGGGCGGAGAGAAAGAATCCCAAGCAGGCTCCACACAGTGCACAGCCTGATGCGGGGCTTGAACACATAAACCCTGAGATCATGACCTGAGCCAAAGTCAGATGCTTAACTGACCGAGCCACCCAGATGCCCCAGTCTCAAACCTTTCTAGAAAGCCCATATCTTCCATTGGTTTCTCCCGCATTTTCTTTCCCCAATTTGTACCTATAAAACTAATCTCCTCCTCCTTTGTCCTGTCACTTCTCTACAGATTGATTGTTCTTTAGTTCTAACCACCCCTTTGGGTTACTTACTCATCACAGGGTTTCTTCCTGCTGTGTGGGAGGGTGCAGGGAAGGAGGTGGGAGGGTGGGTGGGAGGGAATTAATCAACTCTGTTTTTCTCTTGTTAGTCCACCTTTTGTTGATCTAATTTTCAAGTCTTCAGACATAGACCCTACAGAAGAGTAGAGGGGAAAGTTATTTTCCCTTCCCCTATAAAAGGGCCAGGAACTTTGTGGACTAGAATTAAAATATTTTCTTAAATCTATGAGTATGAGACTACAGAAATAAGGTGAATTTTGAAGGAAAATGATGCTTCCTCATGTCTGTAAAGAAGGCTTGGGAAGCTACCATGATGCTGAGCTACAAAGCATCAGGCGTATTCTACATTAATGGTGCAAAAACGTCCCATGAAGAATGCTTAGGAACGTTCTGTGGCTGGAATTTCAGGCTATAGGAATCCAATGCTATTTCATCCCCTAGATAGAGATCAACTGCCCAGCTTTCTAAAAGCAATAATTCTACATATTCATTTCTACATCAAGTTACTCTCACAGCTGGGGATGTAGCTCAGTGGTAGAGCATATGCTTTGCATGCATAAGGCCCCGGGTTCGATCCCTGGCATCTCCATGACTTTTTTTCCCCTCAACCGTACAAACTTGTTTTTTAGACTGTCATTATACCGTGGCAACTTCACACTGGAACATGTCATTGGCACTACACATCAGTATAAATTACAAATGACATCTTGCTGTAGTAAATGAACTATATACAAACTTGTACTGTGATGATGATATTTCCTTTCAGTATTAACAGCATCTTTTTATTAATCCAAAATAGAAACCTAGCCTTTCCAACAAATCCTTCCTTCCCTACCTGATTCATTTATATTACTGATAGCATCCTCTCTTTTAATAAAACCATCCCATAGGCAAGGCCCACTTAAAGAATAAAGACACAATAAATATATTGACGGCATTCCTCATTTTCAAAGTTTTTTCACATGTAATATCCCTTTAGTATCCACGGCAAAGAGATAGAAGATAATGATGCCAGGCCTGTCTCGGACTTCACACATCTTGAAGTGAGGTCCTATCTTCTTGGACAGTTGTGTAATTTAGAGCCTCGGTATAATTCATGGAGTTAAAGAGGAGTCACTGAGATCAAGAATTTTATGATTATCTTTGCCATGGAGCTTCAAGCTTCATATAAAGATGGATAGAGTAAAAAATCTGAATAGCTGCTGTCTGTCTCCAGTGGTGGAGACTGGATGGAAGCCTCACAAATGTCATGTCACCCGCAGGCGGGAAGCCTGGTGACCGTAGGCATTGCTGGTGCAGGGGCCTGAGGGGTCAGTGTTCTGCTCGCAACGCCAGCCACTGGCAGTCATCTCACAGGGACATGCATTTAGCTTGTGTTCTTTGAGACGTAGTATTACTCTATTTTGAAGAGTGTTATTGTTATATCTTTTTCTGGGGAAACCTGAGAGCCGTGAATTCAAGTCTGTATGATGTAATGACAAAATAAAGCAATGTCTTTCCTGCATTATGGATCCATTGAGTCTTTCATTGTGTACTTTGACCCTGACATCTAAGCTCTGAGTCCCATTCTCATGTGAACAGAGTTCAGGTGACTCTCATAGCACCAATCAGCTTCCCTTCTCAGATGATAGTAAGGATATTTGACACTTCTCCGGACTGCACACCACCCCTAACATTGGCATTGCTTGCTTTAACTTGTTGCATTATGAATACAACCCAGAGATCTGATGTTCAACACTTAATTTGCTAGAATAAATCTAAGACCTTCAGATCAAAGACATTTTTAATTATGTAATACAAGGTTGTACATAGACTCATATTTCAAAGGAATATTAAAAACTCCCTTAACTTATATTCACAATCTTTGAGAAGCCATTAAACCTGAGAAGACAATGAAGCAGTTTCTCTAATTACGAACATATATTACACATTTTATTGCTTCATTTGAAATAGTATCTCCTCTCGGTGTGCTCTCAAGGTCAATGTCCCCTGTCTCAGTGCACGAAGATGTTTGGAAATGGGGAGAAAGGTTACGGGAACCAGGTTTGCCCCATCGTTACCCGCTCAAAGCTGTGCGACAATCCTCCTATTTTCTTGACAACCTAAGCGACAACCTTCTTTTCCTCGAAGTGTGACTCAACTGTCAAGCTCTTGAACTGAAGTCAAATACCATTTTATCTTTGATATTCTGGGTACGGAGAGAATTGTCATGAAAGTGAAACCAGAAACTGTAAAACAAATAAATGAGTGTTAGATGTTTTCTCTGCCATGGGGGATGGAAAAGATGAAATAAGAAGTCTTGCGACACCTAGGCTTAGCGACAGGAGCCATGATAGCCACAGAGCAGCGCTCTTAGCGCTTCCCCTAACATTATGTCCTTCATCCCTTACAACAGCCTTAGAAGGCAGGTTGTATTTCTAGCCCCATTTCACAGTTGAGGAAACTCGTGAACTGGGGTGTTGCACAATTGCTTCAGCTCCTGTTCCTAGCAAAGCAGTCTAGACCTGAGAAGCAGTCTGACCCTGACAGTACAGAGCTGTGTAACATTGAGTAATGAGTTTGCCTCTCGGGATCTCAATGCCTTGGATCACACACAGGAGGTAGCGGCCGAGAGAAGAAACCGTCGGGGCGTTGTTGTTGGTTTGACTCCACACTCAGGATTCTGATCAGACCACACGTCCGGGTGGGCTTTACAGCCACACTGGGGTCCAGTACTATTAACTTCACGGAAAATGGAGATAATGGTATTTATCTCATAGGCATTTGGGGGGGGGGGAGCATTTGAAAAGCTGACATAATTTACGTGCCTTAATTCCTGATATACTAACAATCAGTAAATATGAGTTCTTATTTTTTTTCTCTCTATAAGATAATAGGAAGATGATGTTCAAGGAGTCTTATCCTTCTAAAACACTAATTCCAAGACAAGCCCATTATTTGGAGAACTGAAGAATCTAACTGATGAAAAAAAATATTTTTCATAATATATAAATGCATGTTATGTATAAAAATATTTTAAAATATAATATAAATATAAACAATTCCAAAGTTATCCTGCAATAATTTAATGAAAGATAAAGGTAGAGTTATTTAAATTAGATTCAGAGTATGGTAAAAAAAAATGCAGTGAGTTAGAAGAAGGGAGGAAAGTCATAAACTGTTAGTAAAGTTTGGGAATTTTCAAGCGGTAGGGATATAGGGCAGTTTCAGAGGCAGCATAGCCTTTTCAAGAGGCAAAAAAGTGCTCACCATCCCCAAAGTGGTGATATGTGCGGATGAGGCCAGACAGCACAGCGCCCAGGAGATCAATGTATCCACATCTGATAGGAGGTGAGAGTTAATGGTAGTGCAGAGTCAGGGGGTAGGACATGCCTCGGGAAAGGAAACTTGCAATCAAACTTGGGATGGGATTCCTCTTGACGCTGGTGATAAAGGGAATTAAGTGCTCAGAGTTAGACTTCATTGCTTCTTGCATTTTTTTTACTTCCTCTTTACTTCTTGATTCCTGTAATAATCAGTTCAGAATCACTCCGTCCTCCAAGATTCCGTAGGTCTGCCAACCACTGTTAAGTGCACCCCCACTGAACGCTCACTGCTCCATGCTTCCTTTTATCACAAAACCTATCATGCTCAAACTGTAACTTATGAGGGTGCTTACCTCATCTTCTGATGTTCTTGAGTTCCTCAAGAACAGAGATCATCTCTTACTCATATTTATGTTTTTTATAATAAACTTTACATTCCAGAGTTGTAGACTTACAGGAGGATTGAGAAGATAGTACAGTTTCCATGTACCTCGACACACAGTATCCCTTACTGACATCATTTATCCATATGATATATTGATTAAAATGAATGAAGCAATATCAATACAAAATAACTAAAGTCCTTAGTTTATTCAGATTTTCTTAGGTTTATAATGTTGTATTTCTGTTCCATGATCCCATCCAGATGCAACATTATAGCTAGTCATGTACCTCCTTAGTTGTTTCTTAAGTGTAACTGTTTTTTAGACAGTCTTTGTTTCTGATGACCTTGACAGTTCTGAGGTCAGGTATATAGCAGTACTGGTCAGGTATATTGGGAGATGACCCACTCTTGGAATTAGTCTGATGGTTATCTCATAAGTAGATTGCTATTATGGGTTTTTTGGAAAGAAAAGCACAGAGGTAAAATGCTATTTTCATTACATGATTATCAAGGCTATATACTATGAAATACCTTATCATTGTGAATATTGACTTGATCACCTGGCTGAGATTTTTCAGGTTTATTTATTATATAGTCCCCCCCCCTCCCCACACACACCTTCTGCCATTTCTATATTGTAGTAGATTCTTTGGAAGGAAATCACTGTGCACAGCCTGCACTTACAGAGTAGAAATTTAGGCTCTCCTTTCTGTAGGGTGGTGAACCTATACATTCTATTGAATTATTCGGTACAGGAATTCTCTTCCATTTATTAATGTATCCAACCATTTAGGTATCAATAAGTACTCATGGGTATTTATTTTATACTTTGGGTCATAATCCAGTTGAATTAAGAATTGCTAGTACTGATCACTAGAAGAAATAGCAGCCGCTTGTAGTGATTTTGATCTCTTACCTCTTTAACTTTGATAGTTAAAAAAAAAACGAGTATATCCCATAAGTGCTGAAATATACTTACAGAAATAAGTGTATCTTGAATAATGATGTGGAGAAGTCACCAATAGCCTCTTCGGTAAACTGCACATTTTTGTCTATTACAATGTCCAGAAGTGTAAGCTTCAGAGACAATGACAATTCTCCCAGAAACTGGATCCTTGGAAGGGTGATTCCGCTGAGTCCACGCTTTGGTCTCAGGGCTGTGGGAGGTGTTCGAGAGATCAATTCTACGTGAAAAAGTAGGTCAGACCACCACCCTGAGAACAGGATTTTCCCACTAACTTCAAATACCTGGTGGAAGAAAAACACATTGTGCACCACCCTGCCTATCCTGACCTTCATGCACTTCCTCTTCTTTTATAGAAAAGTTGTTACCAAACTATGGTAACTAACTACGTATCTCTCCACCAGTAACTCCACGTGTCATACACCTTGATGCTCAGATTCAGGGCTCTCTGCAGAGGATGCTGTTTGGCAAATACAGGGAATGCGCCCACCCACTGCTCCACACACCTTCTGGGCGTCACAGTCACAGGCCACTGTCAAGGGCAGTGATGGCTTCCTCCATGGGCTCTCACTTTGCAGCCCTTCCTGGACCCGGTGCTTCTCAATTTGCCTGTTCTCTCCAGCCCTGGCATAAATCTCCTTTATTCTGTAACTCTGCAGTGACTTTTCTTCCTGACCACATTCAGAATGATGTCCTGAGATAAAGATTTTTCTTCAAAATAGTTGAGGACTTATTTATGCATTTGAGATTGTTAAATTTGTGTTAGTATTTATCTAAAAACAGAAGAAAAGCAAAACTCTGGTTACATATGATGGATACTTTCTCATAGAATATGCACCCTTAAGGTGAAAAAAAACTTTAAAATGCCATAGATTTTACTATGTTTTATATCAGTGTAAGCATTTCATATGTAAGGAAAAATTATGGAAGAACTATTAAATATTCTTCACTGAGGGGTGCCTGGGTAGCTCAGTCGGTTGAGTGTCCGAGTGTCCGACTTCAGGGCTCAGGTCACGATCTCACTGTTTGTCAGTTGAAGCCCTGTACCAGGCTCTGTATGGTCAGTGCAGAATCCCCTTTGGATCCTCTGTCCCCTTCTCTCTCTGCCCCTCACCCTTTGTTCTCTCTCTCTCTCTCTCTCTCTCTCTCTCTCTCTCTCTCTGTCCCTCCCTTCCTCTCCCTCTATTTCTCAAAAATAAACATTTAAGAAAACTTCAGAAATGATTCTTATCGGGTACAAAGTAAGCACCCAGAAAGACCGTGTTATTGTCAGTACAAAGTAGGTCAAACCACACAAGGTACATAAATATATATCACTAATAGCTGACACCTTGCAGCCAATTAAATACATGTATTGCCACCTGCTTGCAAGGTAGAGAGTTTACACAATCATTTTTCACTTTCACTCAGATGTGATCTGGAAGAAACTTACTAACCATTATTAATACTGATTTTCTCTTGAAATTTCCTTCATCTATATAACAATGTTCAAAATCAAAATTTCTTTTCTTTTTTAAAAATTTTTATAATGTTTTTTATTTATTTGTGTGTGTGTGTGTGTGTGTGTGTGTGTGTGAGAGAGAGAGAGAGAGAGAGAGAGAGAGAGAGAGAGAGAGAGAGAGCAATCAGGGGAGGGTCAGAGAGAGAGACACACACAGAATCCAAAACAGGCTCCAGGCTCCGAGCTACCTGTCAGCACAGAGCCCGACACGGGGCTCGAACCCACAAACCATGAGATCATGACCTGAACCGAAGCCAGACACTTAACCGACTGAGCCACCCAGGCGCCCCCAAAATCAAAATTTCCAAATATGCGTTTTTGTTGCTCAATGTTTATATTTAAGTAACAATCCCTGAGGTTGCTTTTTTGATTTCTACTTACTTAATACATCTTGAGATCTGAGACAGAAATGGAGAATATCAGCCTCATCTATGTATCAGGAAACAGATTTAATTTTCAGCTATGAAAGCTGCAGTAGAATCTAATCCAGGGCTTGTCTTGAACATGCCCTTCGTCGATTATTTTGCCATTTTATGGTAGCTGTCACTTTTGAGGCTGCTGTTCCTAATGATGTCAAGTAGAGTTCCTCATTCTTGCTGTTATCACTCACAGCCCACTTCATAAACAACACTGGAGAGGATGGAAGGTGGAAAAAATGTTTTTTCCAAAATTAATGGGAGACATGCGCATTATTATCTATTTCTTTTGACCACAGACATGCCCTTTTCCTTTACGTGCATGTCAAGCTGGGAAAGAGTTGCCTCATTTCAGTGGTTGTATGAAGGGGATGTCTGTTTTCTCTCCTCCTCCACCTTCATATGGCACCGCTCTGGGGTGGCCCTCAATACGTGTGGAGGACAACACATTAAACTTTGTGATGTCCCTGTGTTTAAAGATCACATTATTGCCTCATTCAGGGATAATATTCTAGAACTATGCAATTTGGAGCTTAGTGAATGTGGAAATGTCCAGTTATAAGGTATCATTAAACTATACATTATTGAGTCCAAAAGATTCTCTGCATCACAATGCTGCAAGGGTCACTAAAAAAAAGAGTATTTGGGAAATGGACCTTCTCTATTAATGATATATGTTTAAAGTTGTGTGTGTGTGGAAATCATAACTTCCCTGAGACCGCATTTCTATTAAAATGGAGTTTCTGAGAGCTCTAAGTCTTCTTTAGAAATATCCAGTTAACATTCCAAAATTACAGATTCTTTACGTTCTTCAGAAAATGCTATTAACTAGTGTTGAAACTGGGGTCTAACTATTTTTTTAAGATTTTTTAACGTTTATTTATTTTTGAGAGACACAGAGAGAGCACAAGGGGGGAAGGCGCGGGAGAGAATGAAACACAGAATCTGAAGCAGGCTCCAGGTTCTGAGCTGTCAGCACGGAGTCCGATGTGGGGCTTAAACCCATGAACTGTGAGATCATGACCAGAGCCTAAGTCAGATGCTTAACTGACTGAGCAACCCAGGTGCCCCATAACTTTTCAAGCACAATATCTGCATTTATGGGTAGTTAAGTTTTTAAGATTTATGTTGGAAACAAATGGCTTCTTCAGTAGTGGTGACAGAACTTTATGTAAACTGCCATGTGGAAAATTAAATATAAACATACACTTTCTCCATATATGATTACTCAGTTCCCAGGGTAAATAAAGTGGCTGAGACAACTTCGTATGCCTTGCGTAAGTAAATAGATTTACATGATGGGCATATTTACTGTTTCCCCTCCCTTGAAATAAAAATAACAGGCAGCAAACTACTTAAAAACCAAAGGCAATAGAACATTTCCCGTTAAAAAATCTTACTTATGAAGTGGAGAGCAAATGTAATAATATGAGTACCAAGATAATATGAGTAACAAATACAGAGAATATCAAAACCCTTAGTCAGTTTCCTTGTGTATTTTGCCGAGCAGTAAAAATCACTGATCACCGTGTCTCTAAGAGAAATCTCAGTTCATATATTGGCATGTTCTTCTATATTTATCAATTGCTCCATTGCTATTCATTTTATATTCTTACAATGTTTTAATAAAATATTACTTTATTGGGGGCAACAGCTGCTAACATGTAAGCAATACTAATAATTATTTCACTCAATTTTTTCCATACACCTAGGCACGCAAATTGAAAAAGCAAAGCAATTAAACTGTCATATTTTCAGTGGATTACCAATGTGGTTGCTTTCTTTGGAGTTGAGTCCGTTGTGATGGGTGTCACCTATGTCCTCATTTCTCACACGCTTGCTTTATTTATTTATTTATTTATTTTAGTTAGCTCACATACAGTGCAATACCGGTTTTCAAAGTAGAATTCAGTGATTCATCATTTACATGGAACACCCAGTGTCCATCACAAGTACCGTCTTTAGTACCCATCATCCATTTCGCCCACCCCCTACCCACCTCCCTTCATCAACCCTCAGTTCACTCTCTATCATTACGAGTCCCTTCTGGCTTGTGTTCCAAGTATTATTTATGTGCACAAAAATCTGTAAGAAAAATGACTAGCTTTTGAAAAAAATAATTTTAGGCATGGTTACAATTTTAGACATCTAAAGCACACATTAGATCTTGCATACTAATATGCAGATATATATATTAAAGCATTACTGTCTGTGGTATCTCTCTTCTGAGTCTTTCTATCCTAATAATGTTTCAAGATCTAGGACGGACCTCACTCTATCTATGACAATGATAATCAGAAAATTTATTGAACAACATAATATAGTGTTCAAGTTCATGAGCTCAAGGGCCAGAATCTCGGCTCCTCTATTACCAGATGTGACCTTAAGCTACTTGCCTTTTGTGTATGTCCAATTTCTTGGTTATAAAAAAGGGGAACGATAATATTGATAAAGAGCTGTTGTGAGGATTCAGTGAGTTAATAAATGTAAACCATTTTGTTTGTTTTTTATTTTTTTTAATGTTTTATTTATTTTTGATACAGAGAGAGACAGAGCATGAGAGGGGGAGGGGCAGAGAGAGAAGGAGACACAGAACTGGAAGCAGACTCCAGGCTCTGAGCTAGCTGTCAGCACAGAGCCTGACACGAGGCTTGAACCCACGAACATGAGATCTGATCTGAGCTGAAGTCGGAGGCTTAACCGACTGAGACACCCAGGCGTCCCAAATGTAAACCATTTTGAAAGTGTGACAAGTCATATTTTATAATTGCTAAATACTATTATCTCATTTGATTTTATCAAAACCCTATTAGTTAATAATTTTCCTTTTTCATTTTTTTGTGATAAAAATCTCCTGATATTTAGCCATTTTAACTCACGTGCCTGAGGTCACATATCTTGAATGCATTGTAGCCTGGATTATAAACTAGATTACATGATCAAAGTCCATGGGTTTTATTTCTATGCTATAATTTCTTAATCCATATGCATCTTTCCTCCTGATATTTCCATTTTTTTTATCCTTGGATTTCCTCTGATGAAGTTATGGCACAGTTCTGAATTCACCTAGATACTTCTTTCTAGACACTGTTTTCCATATGTTTTATTTTATTTATCCAGATGGGTTAGAATCGCATCAAAGGAATGGGCTGTGCCTTAACACAGCTCTTCCACAGTCTGTCCTATTGTCCTGAGAGAGTAGTATTTGCTTAATACAGAAGACTTTTTTCGGAACAATGCTGGAAAGGTATTGTTTAAAAGTATGCAAATTTAATTAGAAATTTCTGTAGATATTGTCTGAAATGTTGGCAAATATATTCATCACAATTGTGTTTCTCTTCCATCAGCCATCATTGTACCTTCTTGAAAGTTTTTATGCATAGATTAAAGGCTGACTAGAAGATTCTTGCACAGTTGTAACAAGAGGAAAAAGTACATTACTCCAAAAGAAAAAAAGGATGCAGATAATTCCACCTGGCCAAAAGGCATGTGCAATAATTTAGCTGCACAGTACAAATGGCATTCAAAATCTGTGTTCTCTTTCACTGCCAAGTTTAAACTTGCTTCATAAAATTAGAGTTAGTTGGAGGGATTCTGAATTATGAAATGGTAGTCTGCAAAGAACATCTGTGCTTTAACCTCTAGGATAATAAATGTGGGGTGAATTTATTCAGGGTGATCCAGACTAAATTATGCTTCCTCGAATTAGTAAACTATAGATTGCACATACAGGGACAGACAGATGAATACCTTGTCTCAAGTGACTGAGTCCTTAGTATATCAAATTTTGCATTACAGAGGTAATAAATCAACTACAGAGAGTCTATGAGTCATGTGTAAAAGGCTTTGAAGCAGTAACCTATATCTTTAACTGTTTCCGTAGCTTGGGGTAGGTATCTACGTTCAGCAGTAGTTATAAAGGATGGTGTACACTTACAGTAAGAAAAAATACAAAATGTAACTTGAACACAGATATTCCTAATAGCACACGCTCAATCTTCCTTATGAGAAACATTTTAATACGACCTACCATGCAGGAAAGTAATTGAGATGAAATACGATCATTAATGCACGTAGTTGTGCCGTGTTAATTTATATACATATATTAAGCATGACCTGCTTCCCGAAGCTCCCTTTTGAAGATAAATTAGATACTAAAGTTTTAAACAAACAATGTCATTTATGTTCCAGCTTAAAAATAAAGGACATTTTTAAAAGGTCCGATCTGAATATTAGTGCGTGTTCACTCACTATAATATGTAAAGTTCTTAGCTGATAAAATGCTTTTTCTCCATCAACAGGAAAGTTCAGTTTTATAGAAATAAGAATACTTCCAATGCCGAACTACCTCTTACAAAAGAAACAGCAAATCTCACTAAACGAAATTTGGAAGTGCAAAATCCATCCTCTTTTTTATGGGCTAGTAGAATGCCTAAAATGGACTCTAATAGCCACACGTGATCCACAGGGTGAGACACTTTTCTTATTTAAATTTTAGCACTTCTTCCTTGAAACAATGATCATTTATTACATAATCACATTTTAATACTACTCCAGTTCATGATGTAGCCATTTAAGACATACTGTGGTATACTTTTCTTCCCACAATTTTGAGGGTATTACACTTCTTCAAAAGAATTTAGTGACTAGGTTTGACAGTGAATATTTGCTTGATGATTTCAAAGTTTAACTTAAAGTTTTGAATAAATATGAATTGCAAGAAACAGACTCTTAACTATGGAGAATAAACTGACGGTTAACAGAGGGTGGGGGTGGGTTGGGACTGGGGGAAGGTAGGCGATGGGGACTTTGATCATGATGACCACGATGTGGAGAATTGTTGAATTGCTATCCTGTACACCTGCAACTCATATCACACTGTATGTTAATGATACTCGAATTAAAATTTAAAAATAAAAATAAAGTTAAAAATATTAATTGCAATTTCATTTAAAATGACTCAGGCCTTTATTGTGTTTTGAATACTTAAAAAGGATTGAAAGTGGCAACTGACAAAGAAAAAATATTAAAATATAAATTTTATATGGAGCAACAATAAAGAAGAGGGAAGCTTTGGAAAACTTCTGAGTTTTGAAAAGGGTAAGATGAATATGGTATTTGGCCAAGGGGATAAAGAAATACCCAAATCAATGCTAGCTTTTTTTTTAGTGAATTTTTTAATATCAAGTTCTCATCACATATGAATTCCACTATCCTCACCTAGCATGAAATCACTGGTTCTTACGTTCTTTACATTGTTAAAGACACTATGGAGTATCATAGCATTTCCTACTTAAGGTGTACTCTGCCCATCAGTGCCCTTCCCTCCCAACATGAAATAAATGACCTCCCCTCACAGTGTGGAGTCTCTAGCTCTGCCTGTTCAACCTCTGAACTTTCCCAGCTGGCCAATTTCTCACCATCTTCGTATCCTTAATCCTTTCTAGAAGGTCCCTCTGTATCCCACTTTAACTGAAACCTCTGTTTTCACATAGATAATAATTTCCTTCTACCGTTCCAAAATCTCATTATTGTATCTTCCATATTCCTAAGGGTCACTATATTTTTCTGTTTACTTTTGGTTCCATATAATTATTTTTCCATCATCTTATAAAAAGGTGTAATGATCCTTACAACTCAGTATGAATTACTTTTCTGTTGCTACCATATTCAATTGCCACAAGTTTATCAGCTTAAAATAACACCCACATAAAATCTCATAATTCTGTAGGTCTAGAGTATCGGCAGTGGTGTGAGCTCAACTGGGTACTCTGCCTACCGTTTCGTAAGGCCAAACTCAAGCGTCCATCAGTCTGTGCATTTCATTGGAGGGTCCTGGTGTGGGGTCTGTTTCCAGCATAATTCAGTCTGCTGATAGAATACAGTTCCTTGCTCATATAGTTATAAGGTCCTCATTTACTTACTGGCGATTAGAGGAAGCCAACCTCAAATCGTAAAGGTTGCTTAACATTCCTTGACATATAGTCCCCTTCCTCATCAAAGCCAGCAATGGTATGCTAAATCTCCCTTGAAGTTTAAATCTCTCAGACCCCTTCCGTTTGTTTTTAAGTGCTCATGTGATTACTAGGGCCCACCTGGAAAATCCTTAAAGCCTTCTGAGTAGTAGCCCTACCACATGTGCACAGTTCCCTTTTCCATGTAAGGTAAACTATTCATAACTTCAGGGGTCAAGGGTGGAATTGCCATACCCCTGGGCTATTCTCATCCATTAACTTTTTCATCGTTTTCGCTCATTAATTAAAGATTTGGGTACCTATTTCACACTCAACTTCACCACCCCAAGTCTGGGTGATTTCAAGCTCCCAAATAATGTCGTAGCCAGTCTTTGGGTTCCTCATCAGCCCTAAGCTTCTCAGTGGTGCTTGAGTCTTCAGCTGTCCCATAACAATTCTGCACTCACCAATCCTTGTGAAATGATGCTTAAAGTTCTTTTATGGCCATAACGTTTTGCATTTCATGGTTCTCACTGTTCTCCCTCTCCTTAAGGTCCTTGCAAACTCCATTGCCTTGAAACTTCTGCTTTCAGCTGAAATCATTTCTTTTCTTGGAGGTCTCCTTATGTCACATATTCTTCTACCCATATTATAATCCTGTTTCCCATTGTCCTTCAATATACTCTTTTTTCCTAGGACTAAAACCTACTTGAATCCAATTAGGTGTCTTCTTCATGACTGCACCCAGGTTCTCAGTACTATTTAAAACTTATATATGCAGTACAGGTTGATGTCAGTAATGAGCAAGAAAGAACACCAGGTTTGAACTGGGTGCTCTGGACCACCAGTAACTCTCCTTCATCTCCTGGTGAACTCTCTCTTCTGTTCTCCAATATGATGATTGTAATGTTTTCTCTTACCTTCAAATCTCTGACACCACATCTATCTCTTTTACCTGAGAAAATTGTAGACAAATATCTCACATACATAGATGCAAAAATCTTCAGCAAAATACTAACAAACACAACCATGTATAAAAATAGATACACATGACAACCCACGTTCAACATTCAAAATCAATTACTGTAATCCAGGGGTGACTGGGTGGCTCAGTTGGTTAAGCATCCAACTCTTGATTTCAGTTCAGGTCATGATCTCGTGGTCTTGAGATCAACCCTCAAGTCGAGCTCTACGCTGAGTGTGGAGCCTGCTTGGGATTCACTCTCTCTCCCTCTCTCTCCACTCCTGCCCCCTCAAAAATAAATAAATAAATAAATAAACACTTAAAAATCATCTAATGTAATCCATAAGCAGTCTAAAGAAAATCACACAATCATATTAATAGATGGAAAAAAAAACATTTGACAAAACCCAACACTCATTCATAAAAACTCATAAAAACTCTCAGTAAACCAGGACCAGAGGAAAACTTCTTCAACTTGATAAAAAATATGTACAAAAAACCTACAGCTAACATCATACTTAGAGGTGAGAAACTCAAATGTTCTCCACTAAGATAAAGAATGAGAAAGGATATCCTTTCTTCCTCACTTCTTATTAACATTGTATTGGAAGTAATGCCTGGAGGGATAATACAAAAAAAAAATGTGAGAGTCCTACAGACTGGGAAAGGAGAAATAAAACTGTCTTTGTTTGCAGACGACATCACAGTTTATGTGGAAAATCTGAAAGAATCAACAAACAGCATCCAGAGCTTGTAACTGATGATAGCAAGATTGCAGTCAATTTTTTCCCTATACACCAAAAACGAGCAAGTCAGTTTTGAAACTAATAACACAATACCATTTACATTAGCATCTACAAAA
Source organism: Helogale parvula (assembly GCA_004023845.1). Lineage (NCBI taxonomy): Eukaryota > Metazoa > Chordata > Mammalia > Carnivora > Herpestidae > Helogale > Helogale parvula. The sequence continues at coordinate 9,545 of PJEM01006535.1, read as the reverse complement.
ATGAAACAATTAAGTATAAATCTAACAAAATACTCAGATGATCTCTGAAGAAAAGTATAAAACTAAGATAGAAAAATGAATTAAATTAATGGAGATATATCCTATGTTTAGGGAAAAAAAAGACTCAGTAATGTAAAGATATCAGTTCTTCTCAACTTAATCTGTAGATTCAATGCAATCCCAATAAAAATCCCAATAAATTATTTTATGGATGTTGGCACACTCATTTATATGGAGAAGCAAAACACCTAGAACAGCATAACATTGAAGGGAAACAAAGTTGAATGGATGAACTGGTAGGTACATCCAGAAAATGGAATATTTGCTAAAAACAAGTGAACTATCAAACCAATGAATAGAAACAGAGAACCTTAAATGCGTATTATGAAGTAAAAGAAGCCAATCTGTAAAGTCTACATACCGTGTAGTTCCAACTATATGACAAGTTGGAAAAGACAAAACTATGGTTATAGTAAAAAGATTAGTGGTTTCCAGGGATTGAGAAGTGGGAAGGGGAGAAAGGTAAGTAGGTGGAGCCCAGAATATTTTTCGGGCAGTGAAAATACTCTGTGTGTTACTCTGATGGTGGATATCTAACCTTTTATGTTTGTACCAAGAACCATAATGTAAACTATGAACTTTGGGTGATTATGATGTATCATTATAGGTTCATCAATTGTAACAAATGCATCGCTTCAGTAAGGGATGTTGGTAATGGAGGATGTTGTACGTTTTTTATGAGAAACCTCTGTACCTTCCTCTAAATTTTGCTATGAACCTAAAGCTTATCTAAAAATTAAATTTTTATTAAAATATGATTAATTAAGAAGAGTGGAATGTCTAGTCCCATCTGTGGACAGGACGGTGATTACAAATGATACCCAAAGTTTCATTTTGTTTTGTTTCCTTGGCTTGCTCACTGACATTCAATTAAAAATATAAAGAGTCTACACGAATTTAAAATTAAATCATACATTCAAAATGAGAAATAAGTATAGAAGATTATGATACAAAACTGAATGGGATAAGAGGAAAAACAATCTTGACCAAGGTATCAGAAAATATGAAACCAAACCCAAAACAAAACAAAATACTTTTCTTTAAAGGTAATTAAAGGCCTTTAGTTCAGGGTGGCCATGGAAGTCTAGCAAATCTGTTGCTCATTTATTTTCAAGGTCCTAGACTGATGGGATAAATAATTTTCATAACTGGAGAAATAGTAGCTGGAAACAGCAGCATGATAGGGCATTAGGAAATGCCTATGCATAACTCTGTGTCCTTAGTTGCAACTGTGTCACTGAATAAAGAGAAACACAAATCTGAATATCTTTCACCAATACAGTGTGAGAGAATAATGACATTAGTTAAATATTTCCATCTCATCCCTCCTTTTGTAAAATGTTTGAGGAATGAGCATGTGTTTCAGAATTCTCACTTTAGAACTGTTCACTCACAGGGTTTTAGTTAAAATTACATTTGGATCCATCTGGCATTTCAGAAGTAAAAGATCTTCTCTTCAGTTGAAAAAGAAAACACATTGATCATATGCCTTTATCATGCTGGAAAGCTGAAGGTTTTCCATTTTTTATTAAGTAGGAACATAATGAACAGCATGATCAGAGCACAACTTATGGTCACGAACCGCAGGACTTGGCAAGTGCGAGCCCTCACGGAATTTGGAGCACTTACGCTCCCACTACTCGCTTGGATAAATGTACACGGAAAACCATCTAACTTTCCAGTTGGTGCACCAAATACCCATGAAATGATGTCCCAAGGGTGGTTGTGCCTTAAGGCCCATATGCTCGAGCATCTGCCTTACTCAACTTCTCTTCCAGCCTCCTGGGTGAACATAGCAACTTGTTTTGGGGTCACATGAATGAGTTTTCAAACTTTCTCTCTGCCCTGGAATTTCACGTAAGCTCACAGACCAAACAGACAATAGAGAAAATGAAAATATCTAAAGAAAACATTATCATCCTTATCTTGGTATTCCTAAATGGCAAAACGGGGTGCGGGGAATATATTCTGCTTTGACAAATAATGGTCTACTTTGCAAGTCAAATTGTTTCAACTAATGGTCTTAGTAGAAAGCAGTGTGGCTCTAATTTATTTATTTAACAAGAGGAAGATATTTTTATCTTATTAATAAATTAGAAGAATGGAGAAGGGAGAATGTCTGTTGGAGATATCAAGAAAGTACATGTTGGGGTGTTTTGCTCTTTCTCCTAAGTGTTTTCAAAATTAGACAGGTCATAACAATCTTATTCCCTAGTTTTCCCAGAGTAAAGTTGATGTCCTTCCTCTTAGTCTTAAGACAGCACTAATATTAGATTCCCTGCCCTCCATGATAAGTCAATTAATGAAAGGTTTTTGTTTCTTCTCACTATAATAGAAGATGAATGATTAGTGCATGGTCCATGTGCTCATGGCACAAAGCCTTCTCAAAGCACACATCTTGGAATATACAAGAGAATACAAGTTAGTGGCCTCAAAACACTGGCTCTGTTACTGAAGACAGAACAGCAACCTTAAGCATATCTACAACAGTTGTGAAAATGCGTCTACCAGATGCTATAGCTCTGGTAGCCAGATGCTTCCATTTCTCTACATCCAATTGCCAGGCATCAAGCATCTATTTTTATTGCTGAATTTGGCACTTTCATCCTGTCTTGCGTAGTACTCTTTCCTACACAATTTCTGAGACACTGGGCTTCTTTGACCCCCTTTTTACCTTTCTGAGGCTCCTTTCTGTCTCTTTTACTTTGTCCTTCTTTTCTTTCCAGTCGGTAGATGTTGGTGTTCAGGTGAATGCTGGCCTCATTTTTGGTCCCTTAGATTCTTTCATTCATTCAAATCCAGACCTCAGCCTGACTTCAGCACTCCGTGTCTGACATGTCACTCTCTGTTTCTGTCCTTCTCCATTGAATGCACATACTCCTCTTAGGTGGTATTCTTGGGACTGATGGCAGCCCTTTCATTGAGTCAATCATTTAAATGGAAAACCATGACATCATTGTAGATGCTCTCTCTTCACTTGCCTGCCTTGAATTATTACAAAGTTCTGTTGTGTCTGCCTTCTACCTATTTCTGAGCTCCTTTTCCTACACTCCAACTTCAGTGCTCTTTGCTAAGACTGATCCTTCTCCCAGTAGACTTCTCTATCTGATACCCCTGCCTCCAATACCATACACCCATAATCATTTACATTTAGGTCACTTTTGTTAAATTCAGATTACTCATCCAGACACTCGTTCTGATATCTTTATTATATCCCATTGCTTTTTAGTTCAGTTTCAGTATTTTCAGTGTGATCTGCATGTGGTCATTATCATCTGTCCTTATCCAATGGTAATAGTTATCTGTTGCTGCATAAAATAATTACAACAGAGTTTAACAGATTAAAACAATAGACATGTACCTTCTCATGGTTTCTGGGGCAAGAATCCAGGGCACAGCTAAGCCGGCAGCTCTGGCTCAGGGTTTTTCACTAAGTTACACTCAATTTGTCCACCAGCCTGTTGTCATCTTAGTTTAACTGGTTTTGGGGTTTCAGCAGAGCGAAAATCCTCCCAAGCTGTTGACTAGATACCATTAGATTCTTGCCACTTGGGCCTCATTAAGGCTAATCACAACATGGCAGCTTTTTTTCCTGTAAGTTAAGACTCTAAAGGAGAGTGAGAAAAGGCAAGCAAGATGGAAATCACAGTATTTTTGTGTCCTTATCTCGAGAATGACATCGCATCACTCTTGACATATTCTCCTTGTTAGAAGAGAGCCACTGGGTCCAATCACAGTGAAGAGGAAAGGATTTAAAGGCATTAATACCAGCAAGGGGGATACTAGGGAGCCTTCTTAGAGGCTGCCTAGCTCTTGTTACTCTCTCTATTCCCCAGCGTTTGTGTTTAAATATTCAAACATACTGTATTGTTTTTCTTGAATCTGCTTTTACCCATGTTGTTGCTTTGCCTGAAACACTTTTCTTTCCCTGGACAGACTGAACAATGTGTATGAACACTTCACATTCCACCGACTCCTCTCTAAGACCTTCCTTGAACTCACACTGAGTGTCGTCTGTTCTTGTTATGCTCCTCTATTATTGTGTGTACTCTATTTATTAGTTTATGAATTTTCCATTAGACTGTCAGCTCCTTGAAAGTGTGAGCCCTGTTACTTGCGGTGCTCCTTGAATAAATATCAATGAATTATAAAATGAGCTGAAATGGTTTTTAATGGACCATATTAACGACAGTGTCATTTTCATAATTTGTTATATCCGTTTTATGATGTATCATTGTAATACGGTCAATTCTATGATAATAAGACATATATAAGCAAAAAGATAAATTTAACAAATCATTGATTACCTTCTATTTATTGTGTTGATCACTGGGGGGAAATACTGTGTAAATCATAGCCCCTTCAAGCAGCTCATGATTTAATGGTGGCAGTAGACGTTAAAGATAAACCTTAGCATTCTCATTGCTAGCTATGTTTCCTTCATGAGTGTTCTGATGGTTTTTAGCCTCATAATATAAATATTGATGTCTACTTCAGAGAGTTGCTATAGCATTAATTTTAATTTTTTTAATACTTTGGTGTTACTTTGTTTATTTATTTTTTTTGGTAAATATTTCAAAGTTTACTTTTTTTCCTGTCTTAATATAACACTATTTATTTTTTTAACATATGCAATTATTTTCCGTCATTTACAATACAGCAGTTACAATGACACTCCAAACAGAAAAGCAAAGTAAAAAATCAAAACCCCCACTTCTATTTCATGTAATTAGACTTATACAGAAATTAACAGGTTAAGTACCAACTAGTTTGGTGTTACTTTAGATAAAGAATCATTGTCCTGTGAAGTGTAGTCTAGATCCTCTTCAACCTGTGTTTTAAAAATCATTTTATTTTATTTCATTTAATCATGATAAGTGTACTATTTAATTTTAACCCTTTATTTCCACTATCTTCTTAGCCACCTGCCTTCCGGTAACTTCTATCAGTTTGTTCTTTAGGTTAAGAATCTGTTTTCCGTTTTGTACCTCTATCTCTGTCTCTTTTTGACTTTACCTATTTGTTTTATTTCTTAAATTCCACATATGGGTGAAATCATATGACATTTATCTTTCTCTGACTGACTTATGTTGCTTAGTGTTATACTTTCTAGTTCCATCCATGTCATTGCAAATGGCAAGATTTCATCCTTTTTATGACTAAGTAATATTCTGTTGTATATACACACCACATCTTCTTTACCCATTTTTCTATCAATGGACACTTGACTGCTTCCATTGTCTGCCTATTGTAAATAATTCTGCAATAAACATATGCAGTACTGTATCCCTATGAATTAGTGTTTCTGTATATTTCTGGTAGATATCCAGTAGTGTGATTTCTGGATCACAGGTTAGTTCTATTTTCAATGTTTTGAGGAATCTCCATACTCCACAATGGCTGCACCAATTTACTTTCCTAACAACCGTGCGAGAGGATTTCCTTTTCTCCACATCCTCACCAACAAATTGTTTCTTGTGCTTTTGATTTTAGCAGTTCTGACAAGTGTGAGATAATATCTCATTGTCATTTTGATTGGCATTTCCCTGGTGATCAATGATGTTCAGCATCTTTTCATGTGCCTGTAGGCTAACTGCATGTCTTCTTTAGAAATGTCTGTTCATATCTGCTGCCCATTATGAACTGGATTATTTGCTTTTGGGGTGTTGAGTTCTTTATACATTTTGGATACTAACCCTTTTTTTTAAATGTTTTTTTAAAATTTATTAAAATTTTTTTTTTATTTGAGAGAGAGCATGAGCAAGGGAGGGTCAGAGAGAGAGGGAGACACAGAATCTGAAGACAGGCTCCAGGCTCCGAGCTGTCAACACAGAGCCCTACCTGGGGTTCAAACCTATGAACCGTGAGATCACAATACGAGCATAAGCCGGGCGCTCAACTGACTGAGTCACCCAGGTGCCCCTTTTTAATTTATTTTTTGAGAGACAGAGAGAGACAGAGCGAGCAGGGGAGGGTAAGAGAGAGAGGGAGATACAGAATCTGAAGCAGACTCCAGGCTCTGAGATAGCTGTCAGCATAGAGCCCGATGCGGGGCTCAAACCCACGAACGTGAGGTCATGACCTGAGCTGAAGCCAGACGCTGAACCAACTGAGCCACCCAGGCACCCCATTTGGATACTAACCCTTTATTGGGTATGTCATTTGCAAATATCTCCTCCCATTTAGTCATTTGCCTTTTAGTTTTGTTGATTGTTTCCTTTGTTATGCAGAAACTTTATATTTTGATGTAGCCCCGATAGTTTAGTTTTACCTTTATCCCCCTTGCCTCAGGAGACATATTAGAAAACTCTTGTTACAGCTGATGTCAGAGAAATTACTACCCATTCTCTCTTCAAGGATCTCTATGTTTTCAGGTCTCACATTTAGATTTCAATTCATTTTGAGTTTATTTTGTGTATGGTGTAAGAAAGTGGTCCAGTTTCATTCTTTTGCATGTTGCTGTCCAGTTTTCCAAACACCAGTTGTTGAAAAGACTGTCTTTTTCCCATCGGGTATTCTTTCCTGCTTTGTGAAAGATTAATTGATCATATAATTATGGATTTATTTTTGGGTTTACTGTTCTATTCCATTAATTCATGTTTCTATCTTTATGCTAATACTCTATGGTTTTAATTACTAACATCTTGCAATACAACTTGAAATCTGGAATTGTGTTCTTTTCAAGATTACTTTGGCTATTTGAGGTTTTTTAGATTCCATACGAATTTTCAAATTGCTTGTTTGAGTTCTGTGAAAAATGCTTTCGGTGTTTTTACAAGGCTTGTATTAAATACGTGATTGGTTTGGGGAATATAGACATTTTAACAATATTGTTTTTCTGACCAGTCTTATTCTTTTCTGTGGGAAGCAAAATTAATGTGGTATTATTTTGAGCAATTAAAGCTATAAAATGATAATATTGTTTTCTATGAAATAATAAATAGATTTATTTATGTGACAGAGTAGTGATTAAAATTTGGATAAAAATAAAATAATGTATTACAGTAAAATGATTAAAAATGTAATAATGTAATTTTAGCTTACCAATTAGCTCAGAAAAATGACAAATGTTTTCTTAGTAATTTCTTTTTTTTAATGGATATTTATTTTTGAGAGAGAGAGAAACAGAGTACAAGTGGGGGATGGGCATAGAGAGAAGGAGATAGAATCTAAAGCAGATGAGTTGTCAGCACAGAGCCTGATGCGAGGCTTGAACTCAAGAACCGTGAGATCACAACCTGAGCCGAAGTTGGCCACTTAACTAACTGAGCCACACAGTTGCCTCATTTTCTTTTAAGTTTATTTATTTATTTTGAGAGGCAGAAACAGTGTGAGTAGGGGAGGGAGAGAGAGAATTCCAAGCAGGCTCCACACTGTCAATGCAGAACCTGATACGGAACTCGAAGTCACAAACTGTGAGATTGTGACCTGAACCAAAACCAAGAGTCAACCTGACACTTAACTGACTGAGCCACCCAGGTGCCCCTGTAATTTCTATTTACAATGATTTTAAGAAGTGTAGACATTTCAGAGGAATGATTGAATATATAATTATTTATTTATTTATAAATAAAAATGACACCAATGATCTTGATATTGAAACTAACAGTAAAATTCTAAAGAGGAAAATGCTGGATGTTGTGAAAGGTATGTAGTGAGACATGATATCTTTATTTTACATGGTGGGGAGACTAGAAGTAGCAAAACGGGCGAGAGAAGGTTAAGGATATTACTTAACAATCAATAATAGGTGAGTGTAAAATCATACAGCATCAGGTTGGCGAAAAGAATTAAGGAGGTAGAAGTAATTTAAATAAGCTGGAATGTTCATGACTTAATGACAACCATCAATAGATGACGCTCAAAGTGGATCAATCAGCCATTCTGCAAGCGTATGTAAGTCATGGTGGTCACTACCAGAATCCCCAAACATCCCAAACGTGGTACCTGGAGGTCTCTGGGGACAGAATTGAGGAGACGAAAGAATAGAGCAGGTGGCAATGCTGCTCACCCTAGATTTTTAATTATTTATAAAGTCCTCTAGTAAAATAAGTAAGACATATTGTAACACCCCTCACTAAATATCTCTACTTTAATATTTATTTCCATTTAGTTGGGGTAGAAAAACGTTGGGCCCTTTCCTCAGAAGATATAAAAACTATGATTCTTCAAGATAAGCATTTTTATCTATGTATTATAACATTATTTAAGAAAAATATCAGAGTGAATTGAAATTGATAAGGATTATTACACTGAGGCAGTGCAGTATAGGTAGAGTTTATATATAAAGGACAGACGGGACCATCCTATATGGTACCCATTAGGCGTGGCTATTTTAAATTGAGTAAATAAAGCTATAATGCCAGTTTCACCATCTCATAGTCGCATGTACTGGAAAGGGTGGCTACAGATAATTTGCATAATCACAGAAGATTCTACCGGACGACACTACTATAGAGTTTCTGAAGTTTATGTCTGCAGTCTAACTTTCTTTTATTTTTATTAACAAAAGTTACTTCAAAAAGTTTTTATCTCTTTTTATATGTCTTTAGTGTAATGTTCACTAGTGTTAGTAAATAATGTTTCACACTTTATGCTCTTTAGAGCTTCTCTTACCACATTTACATCCACGTATCTTATTTGTCAATATTTGAGGGTCTCCCAAGGCCCTTGGAGTCTCTTCCTGCCCTCCTCCTCCCCCATATATGCAGTTATCTTATAAAATTCATAAAAACGCCATATTCTACAAAAATATTTTTCAAGAATGTTAGTGCATTTTTTCCTGATTTTTGCATAAGAGTGTGTTTATTTTTATTAACTCAAAATCTTTATCTCAAAATTCTGAAGAGGATATGCCATTATTTTCTGATATTATATACAGGAGCAGTATGTATTCTGCATTATTTTTGCTTCTCGGTAGGTAGACTTGTTTCTCTTAGATGCTTGTATAATTTTCTCTTTATTCTTTAACCTCTACCACAGTGATGCACTGGGGACTGGACCAGTGTTTACTACTTGTTTTGGAATCTGTGAGGTTAAAATTTTGTCTTCATCTTGGAGAACTTTTTAATATTATAGATATAAATAAATAAGTGTGGATAATCAAACGCACATATATATAATCTGTTATGCACATGACTATACATATAACACAGATACATATTCATATTACATATCTGCCTTTGTATCTGTCCATTCATCCATCCGTCGATTCATTCATTTGTTCTGGTATCCTCTTTTAGGAATGATAACTATCTATCAGTTGTTTTTCAGTACATTCTATAAAAACTTCAACAATTTGATTTTCTTCATTATTACATCTGCTTTTCAGTTTTTATGAACATTATTTTAATTTCTATGATTGCATTTTTTGTTTCCATGAAACTCAATTTACTTCATTTTTGTTTGCTTCATTTTTTCCTTCCTTTCCTTCCTTTCATTTGTTCCTTCCTTCCCTTCTTCCTTCCTTCCTTCCTTCCTTCCCT